>CAJDSM010054643.1:2018-22278 GCA_903981925.1 Ostrea lurida | reverse complement strand
ATTCCTTTTTCTGTAATTGTCCATGCATACATGAAAAAAAAATATACATTAAAAGATGAACATCATTCTTATGTGGTTATTCTAAATGCCTCTTTAGTGGTTTGAATTCTGCAGGGAGCACTTTGATAGAAATTGATCTGTTGATGTTTCAAGTTTTTGAATATCAAAACCCAGTTCTGGTGGATGTCTAAGCATCAAAAGTATCACTATGAGTCATTGTCACAGTGAAACGGGTTACAATTTTAACTGTCTGATTAAAACCAGTCCCTCTTCTATAGTTGTCAGGGTTTTAATCAGACTGAATTTTATCCAGAACCCCTCGAGATAAACTCATTCACATGATGTATAGAAATATCCCCAGCATACCATCCCCAAGACAATGGGCTCGCAGCATGAGGGACAGAGTTTCAACGGATTTCCCGGGTGCTCTATTCCTCCTAGACAACCCTATCAACCTCTGGAATATCCAAAGGTCCGCGCCTCGTGCTCAGAACTCAGCTATCTGTTTTGTGCATATAGTGATCAGCTAGATTCGAGAGTTATGCTTACAGCGTCTATGTATGTCCTGGACTTCACTGTGCTAACAACTAGCATATCAAAAAGTGCTACTGTGGTTACATTCCACAAAAGGTTTTGGATGGGTGTGAATATACACTAAACAGAGTGTGTGCTATAATAGATAGATTGCAGTTCAGTCTCTGAAAGTATTCAGTGAAGCTATGATTATGCCTATTTAAATTAAATACCATTGCCCTTGTGGCGAGTACCGCTTGGCGTTGACCGCGGCATCTTATATCCTTAGACCTCACATCTGCTAGTGTTTAAACCACTTACTCTTTACCAAGCAACTGTCAGGTTTCACATTTGATGATATGACTAAAAAATGAGTTGGCACCAGTGTTGGGGTATCTGTCCTGAGGTGCGAATTTATCGAAAAGATAAAATATATATCTCCAGGCTTTATTTAAATACCCTTGATCAGTGTCCAACAAATTCACGGAAGAGGGGCTCTACCAGATTTGGTGTTGTTACATCAGATCGTAGTTTTTATAAATTGTTAACCTCGCTTTTTGATCCACTTTAGTGTCATTTCACGTATGATCAATTTTGCATCTCCGCTTACACAACACGCGGTGCATCGATTCGTGTCGTGGTTCATAGTATTCCACCAGAAGTGAGTTTTTGAACCATTACACAAATTGAACTTGAAAAACATCAACTTTTTGTAAGAATTAATTTCGTATCACATTAACTACTTCTCCACTGTGTCGATACTCCAACACTCCTAAAGATCACTCTTAAGTGTAACTACAGAGGCAGTTTCTTGAGATCCAGATCCAACCCAGACATACCAGAATGAGTGATTCTATCTTTTAAAGTGTTATTTTTCTCAAACTGTACTTTCCATGCTTGTGGACAATTACAGATAAAAGGAACTCAGAACTAATGTTAACATTGATCAAAATAGTATCTTTTACCTCTATGCATAACAAAATCCATCAAAGACTACAAGATAACAACAAATAATTTAACTCATTCACGTGCAACACCATAAATATATTAAACATAGAGATTTATATTCACAAATTATAGGTATTACTAAGATATGAATCAATTAACCTATAAAACATTAGCAACAAAATCTGTGTAAAAACAGAAAGAGTCGATTTCTGGTTCATTTTTTCCGATCTCTTCATGATATGCGTCGACCTATAGCAATAGTAATTCTACATATTATAAGATAACTAGGGTTGGCATTAACTTGGTAGACCTTGATAACGTTGTGGATTCTGAATACTACCACAGTCGACTATGCAGACACAGCTCTTATGATAAGTTCTTTCCCTCAAACTTTTTGATCCTCTCTTTCTCCACAAATGATAATAGGTTACGAGAAAGAACGAATAGATTCATGTCTTGTTCTCTGGGTCAACAGGTATTTATGATACAGATCTCCCACCCAGACGACCAACTCTATGGGAACTAGGCGTCTCCATCATCAGACGACCGCACACTTAGTTCCTTTAAAGTGGATGCCCGATGTCACACAGTACTCCATGCTGAGGACTGATTTGATGTTAAAAGGTTCAGGTTCACGCGATCTGGTTTGTACGGTTCATCGAAAGGATCTTGTTGTACATTTACTCGGCACGCCATTACCACTTCTCTTGGCACTCACTCTAAAATTGACCTTTGCTCCTAGCTGTTCACTTTTTTCAATTTTCTGCTTCTTTATGTCCATCATACGATAGTTTCTTTACAATACCAAAGGATCTCCCGGAAAATATCAACTTCAATTCAATAACTAAAATTACTCAAGTGTTGGTTATGTAACAACTGCAAAGCGGGAAATACATCATCACATTCTGTACCTACAGATAAAAATTGATATTATATAGAAGTAATATCAGTTACCAATTTACTAATTGGATAAACACACCCATCTTTAACAAGTTAATCACTCTATCGCAATGTATTGAAAAGATGGCACTTTTTTGAAGAAATTTATATCCGTACCTCTCAATTTCATTCAGGAGGATCACTTTAGGTTGATGCTGTTCTTGTAGATTTTACGTTTGAAAGAAGCTGGTTATATGGGTCTTTATGAGTAAGAATTAGATTGAATTTTGAAAACCAAGTTGTCTAGGGTCTTACGACGCATTTCTTGAGTAAAGAAAATTAAAATTTCCTCACGCATGTGGCTGCGTGAAATGAAATAACTGGCACAGCGAATAATAAATTAAGAGAATTGCCTTCATCAGTTTTGGATGAGATTTCACATGTTTGTATTAACTGAAGAGTGTATACGAAGTAGTAAAATTTAATATTTTCCCATTGAGTGTGAAAAATAAATTTTAAATTTTAACCATTCATGAAATCTCATTAATCTTTGTTACTCAACACTTCCCAATGTTCTAAGCAGTAAAGTTGCCATCAGGACCCTTGTGGGTAAAAATGTTTTGTGGAAACAACTGGGAGATGCAACCACCAATCATACCTGCATCACTATGACACACCTGACGTCATTAAAATGGTCACCCTCAGAAAACAAGGTCGATTAATGACACGAGGGGATACATTGAGTGTGTGAAATTTACGATGAACCCAGATGGTCTACGCAATACTACGCCTATAAATATAAATGCTTTTAGACATCGTACGGCGCCCCAGCACAGGCTGAGTGTGAATCAATTTTGTTACTCACTTACACTGGTTCCTCGCAATAAAGATGTTGGCGGTGATTTTCATGAATCATGCGCCTTTATGTGAATGAACATTCGATGCCCAAATAATTAGCATATGACAAGGTAGTTCTATATTAAAATATTGCGCTACCAGAATACAAGGTCTTGTTACTTGGTCCATTACTAGAAACAGGGGAGGTGGACCCACATGCGTAGAGAGATCACTGGTAAAGGTGTTCTCTTTACTGCTAATCTCATTCAACTCGGATCATGGATCACCTAATAGGTGTTGTTCATATAGTTATCGAACGAGAGGTTTTGGAAAAGAGCACTTTCAAAATTCGCCCAGTAGGTCAAACTTCCCGAGGAGTGCTGTAAAATAATCATATGTGTCCAACTCAATTGTGAGTAAAGGTGGTTGACACCCAAACCGACTTCTAAAAGGAATACAACCAATGAAAAATCAACTTTATGTGACAGCATCGACTAGCATCTCTTTCTACGAAGTTATGGGCTGTTTGATATTAATGTTTTTTTCAAAAGCAGAGTTTAGGTTTCAAAAAGGCAAATCCCAAGACTCCACAAAGCCTTCTCAACACAAACAAGCATACTGGGATCAATCGTGATCACATAGATGGTATCGCAAACCCTCGATCTCAGTTGAAAATATTGTAGGAAGATCCATATATCAGCTAACTATTCATTAATTCAAGGATTTCTTACCTTAATCAATAGATGATGTTAAGAGTCCTACACTCTCGATATTGTAAAAGTTAGCGAAGCAAGGCACCAAAGATGAAGTTCTCGTCCATACAGAGTAAATGAGAATCTTATACATTGATTCAAGGATTTGAACTTACATTCACCTATCTCTCTTTCTAATAAGTTTTGTGCGCAAAGGTAAACAGGCTTTCCTAGTGAGTGGACACAACAGAGCTAGAAATATGTAAAACAGTTCACAGAACGCTAATAATCTCCTTATACTCGTGGTGCGACGACTACAGGGATGGTTATACATAAGTTCAAATATATGTAGAATAGGGCTCTATGTTATTTTATTAAGTTCGCAACAATGCTCACCTAATTCCACCTTAGGACCGCGAATAACAACAAAAATAATAGAACGTACCCATTCTATAGTATGAACAGGTACACTCACTTTTTTACAAAGTTGTCATAAACCTCTACTAACAAAGTCAGTCTTATTTGTCGTCATACGACGCGTATTTAACCGAAAGGTTAATTTTGTGAACTACAGTCCACCGATCGAAATATGGTCTAGCATTAACACACTAGCTGTTGTTTCCTCCGCGAAAACTCAATACATGGCAACCATATTCTACCTAAGACCTTTTTATATTAATATTTCTTGACTTGAATATTGAGGCGCGGGGTCTTTTTGGTGTTTACACCCCACCACACTAGACTATGTCGGCCTCACAACATGTCAGACTTATAAACTTATGTCTGTACACCTTAGGAGTAGCCCCTTTTATATTTGTACTTTCTTTTTATTCCAGACTGTAGAAAAGCTGGCAGTTGCATGGTGCTAGTGAACAGTATAAAAAAGTTCAATAGATTCCTAGCCATGAAGATTCATGCAGGCGAGTGAATTAAGGTCTAAACTAATAGCGATTTTTATCGTCTTCTATCAGAATAAAGTCACATGTGCTTAATTTGGACTGTAGGTATGTCTAACCAAAAGACTGCTGTCATAAATTTTTACACGGCCCTACAAAAGGAGCTATGAACAAATAGTGTCATGGGCTCTATTAAACAAAACGGTTT
The DNA here is from genome assembly GCA_903981925.1 of Ostrea lurida. Classification (NCBI taxonomy): domain Eukaryota; kingdom Metazoa; phylum Mollusca; class Bivalvia; order Ostreida; family Ostreidae; genus Ostrea; species Ostrea lurida. Next base: position 17,305 of record CAJDSM010054643.1, on the reverse strand, counting down.
GGAGATTGCTTGCCGAACTAGGAGAGATAAAAAAAACCTATTAAAGGACTTTAAATCATCATTTCAGAGGTATTAAAACTCATTTTGCCACGGATTTTTACCTCGTTTTCCTGGTAATCACTCACGATTCCATTACTGTTGTCCATTGGCACCGGTAAACGATTGACGTATGATGGTAATTCGTGGTGGAGGCGTTCGATTGCTATCTATTATGATCAGTGTGTCATTGTTAAGAGGCCAAGTTTTCTAATTTCTAGGCGGATTTCTATAGTTTGGCTTCCTGTAAACTGCCTCACATTACAGGTGTCAACTACTCACCACAATCGCACCTAGCAGAAGATCAATAATGCTTTTCTCAACACATATGTGTGGACCTTGTACTCGTCTATATATTAGCAAGTACACGCCTTTTTGCTAGATATGTATCCTTTCTTCCTACACCTCCATTTTTCTCCTCGTCCAGTGAAACCAGCCTGGTTACCTGCGTTATGCAGCTTGATCATAACCAAGTTTCCACTAATGCTTTGCAGCTAATTACAGACAAGTTGATCTGTCTGCACCCCTCTTGACGACTATTTCGTAAAATTGACCAGTGACATCAAACCTCAGAAGGTAAGATAAACCGGTCTTCGGTTTTCTAAGAGTCGATGACATTCATATCCTGTGACCTTGTCTAATATATCGCTAAAATATAATCTGAACAATGCCAAAAGTTTAATCAGTCTTCCCAATGGTCTTTTCCTCCCATTACACTTGGAGTCTTGTCCAATGATACAACGACAAGATAATTCTGTTTGCGGATTATTACAATGACAATGCACCTTTAATATGAAGGAACAAATACATCCTGCACAACAAAGCGGGCATAGGTCTGGTATTAATTTATGTCTGCGGTAAGTGTACTAAAATTTCATGAGAGGTGTACCTCTCTTGGGTTGTTAGGATAATTTCAACGGAGTGCGATCATTTGTTAATTAGGTTATTAATCTCATTGGTCGGATATATCATGGAGTAAGACTCGAACATATAGAATGCTACCCCAAAATAACCCCATCAGGCATTAACATGTTTACCGCTCTATAATGAATTCTCACAAAACATATGACTTAACTTCTTCTTAGCCATCTAGCGGAGGTTTGATGATTAGGGGAGGTTTTCTCTTTTAATGAAACAGGATATTCCTTCGCCGTATGTTAATCCTATTTGCCATTTGTACGCAATTCGTCCAATGCTAATAATCGTTTGAGAATATATAGCAGAAAAATTAACAGATTACCCACGCTGCGAAATTTGATTTCCCCACTTAAGTTTCAGCCTAATGACGAGAACATGAGGACGATGCCAATAAGCAACTATATTCTTAAATTAGTGAGGCACTACTCTCCATATTACCTTCTGGGTTAGCTGGTATAGATTTATCTCCCCATTGTGTGAAGCTTGCATGTACTGTGCTGGCGTGAACGCGTTTTTCCCTTTCTCTGTCTCTAGCCGCTTTGACTTACCTCTCAACCCGGTAGTTCCTTGTTATTGTCTCTTCCACGCACAAACACCACAGGCGCTGATGGTAATATCCAGGACACGCTGAGCCATGTTAAAGCCTCAAATTCAACTGCGCCCCTAGCGAATTTGCAATTATCTCTCTTGCCCATATTTGAAATTCGGCTCGGTGGGCGTCCATCTGCCAGTAAACACTACAACTGACTGTCGTTCATTCAAACGAAATCTAGTTGGGCTGGAGGGCGTTCTGGTGAGGTTCTTATTAGCTTTCAGCAAGAAGCACGGACAAAATTACCATTGTCCCAGTGTGAAATTCCTTCTATTGATAATATTACAGGCAATCGGTGGAAAGTTAGACGAGCCTAGGGTCTAAACACTAATTAAAAGTTCAGTGTGTGTTTGGATAGGGCACTAAAGATCAAGAGACAATCCTAACCCTCTCCTCTCCTTGATGTTGATCAAGATTACTGCTCTTCGTTTAGTTGGCTTGGTCTCATCACCCAGTGAAACCTCTCGCTTTACCTCGTACTGAATACAGGGTGGCCTTCAGTTCGGAAAGTCCTGCGCACTAAACATTTCTATGTGGTATTGGCCCAACCCCACCACCACAAATCTTTCTACCATCTTTTAGTCATTTTGGAGTGGGCCAATTCCTATAAGTTCTTACACTTGACTCCCTGTTGCCTGGTGTTCTTCCTGACGTTTTGCAATTCACCTCTTTAGAGGACCCTGTCTGCCTAATACCCCAGAGCTGGGTTAGATTGTGCCTACAGTATTTGAAAATATAATTCCATTATTATTTAAATTCAGATTAAAAGAATGATTTAGTTGTTTGAGATATAATGTCTCTCTGGCACATGTACTAAAGGTTCAGACGATAGTATGCACCAATCTAAATCTTCTGTTATAGTACTCACTAACCAATTTGCTATTTACAGTAGGATATATCATATCTTCATGCTCAGGAATTTCAAGGCAAAATTCTGTGTCGAAGAGATCTCCGAGAAAGGACGTAGCATCGTTATTCCCACGCTAGTTACAATATCCTAGACAATCTTTGAAAAAAATATCGTTTGCTCTTCTCGCATTTCTTAAATAGTACGCAAGAGTCGTTGAGTGTAAAGGTTTTGAGAAAATGTTTTGCGTATTCTTAGTCTATTATAGCGGTCACAAGGAAAGTAAAAAACCAATTTTTTGGAACTCTGGATCTTTTAGAAATTTCTGCAATTCATGTTGAAACGAGTTCCAAGTCCTCACAATCGTGGGCCAAACTCAGGTATTTTTTTACAATGTCTCCTTCAATTATCAAGCCCGGCTACATAATCGAAGAAATTTTATACTTTGTTAAGTCAAGTTATTCCTACATACCCTAGGGAGATATCCCGCACACAGTCACTTAGTGAAGAGAAAAAGGATGTGATTTTGGTGGAAGCAATATGACATAAATACCACAAAGGGTCGTCGATTTTAGCATGGATATATTGAGCTCAATTAATGGTTAAGGGGTTACTCAGTTTTAATAGACATTTTTAAGCGGTTTATTGATAGTTCATTAATAATAATACAGCTTGTGGTTCTATTTCTTCTTCAATTATATTTTCTATCTCACTCTTGGATAGGATCTCATTAATAAATTTCAGCATATAAATTGCATTTCGAGTCTAGTTGTAAATTAAAGCTCCCCATACTTCGAGTACCACCGCATGTTTTGGTCTATGTACAATCAATTAGAACAATACCAATCGTGTGTGTGTATATATCATTAATCTTTAGTCGTTTTACTCGAAATACAGTCTGATGAAATGATTCACTTGACAATGCTAAGATGCAATAAATCTTCATGCACAAGTTAAACGGGACAGTATGGACACGTTATTTTGTGTATACTTAGTATCAGTCTTGGAGGGGTGTACAAAAAGTAATGGAGATTAACGATCAGCTAACAAATTCTTATGTTACTCGCTAACAAGAGTGCACTCGTTTCGGTTCAGTTATGCCGGCACTTGTTTTTTTGTCGTTTTCACACAAGTATGCTTTCACTCGGAAATTTAATTCTACACACCATCTCAGAAATACTCCATATTAGATTTTATACTTACAATCTAATAGATCGCACTCTTGTAGACAGCGAAGGATTGCAACACCAGGAAAACTGATTTTCCAATTTTGCTGTTTTCAGAATTGAAACTTGTAATCTGAAAAAGAGTTAAGAGGAATTCTTGTGCCTATTTTAATAACAAGCGGCAACGTGCAAGGCATGCTTATTGACGGTGTTTTTTTCTTCTATACTCGTCATGCCTCAAGGTAGCATGGCTCTCAGAATATCAGGAAAAGATCGAAAGAGGATCACGGCGGTGCAGTCTGTGTTTGTCCATGAGTGATAATCTTGTAACGATGTTCTGTGTTGCTCACTTTTTTGAAAATTTTCAACAAGATGTCGAGTTGGTCAAATATTTGCTGACCATTAGCCAAATATACCCATAGACACAGTAAAGCATTAGTTTAGACATACAACCCTGGCGACCACGGAGAGATAGTACGCTCAGCACAGGTTAGGTCATTAGTCAAGAGTTGTGTGACTCTCACCACGAATACAGGGTTCTTTTACATTAGAACATCACAGCTTTCTGACTGTGACAGGGCGGATATACATGAAGTAGAATTCTAAAGGCATGCTTAATGAGGTAGTATAGCTCATAGATTAATATTTATTGTAGTCTTTGGGAAACCTATGTCTTCCAACAATCTGTTGTTATTTTTCCTGTTGGGCACTAACCGTGCCCCTTATTAGTAGCTGTATTTTTTATGGTTCACACGAAGGGAATTTTTTCAAAAAAACTGTTACGGGATAACACAAAAAAACTATGCAAGGTGTCCCTTAAACCTTAATAACATTCAGTTTCATATATGATAATGTCTCTTACCTCAATTGAACAATCATATTTTTACATCCTACATCTACCATGCTCCAAATAAAGATGTATATATCCTGACGTTAACTCTTAATATAAAGGTACACCACAGAATCTGACCAGTATGACAGACATACATTATAAATGATAAAACGTCGATGGACTCCTTGGACTTTGCAATTCCGTCAATTTTCTCTTTTTTCTATAGTCTAGTATAAATGTGTTACCAACATCACACTGCGTAATTACTTGCTGCGTGTATGTCTCATCAGTTTAAAAGTTCAAATATCGCAAGAGCCATGCCCCGTGCGTAATTATGATTTGATTTAAAGTCAGAGGACAACTATTAACCATATATCAATCGCTCGACTGTATTGAAGCTACAGAGTCGAGTGCTGCGCACTACTTAACAAAAAGTTTGATGTGTGCCAGAGTATTAACGAATTTCTCGTTTAAAGTCATCATTTCGCGCAAATTATACGGTCGCTATAATTCCCGCTTGCTTGTTTGCATTACAAATTATAAGCTTCATGCAAAACATTTATGTAGACTCGCGATGTTGATATAGCTTGATTTGGTTGTCATTTACACTTAATAAATATTATGATCTGTGATTTTGTACGAAGTTGCGTGGATAATACTACTTTTCCGCTTTCCCTGACCCTTCTTGGTGTTGTTGAAGAGTAACAACGAGGCTCGCGCGACTAGGGATCGCCCAGGTCTACAAATGGGTGGAGTATTAGGGTATGTCGAGATGCCGTGATTTGTGTAGAGTTGCAGCAACGTCGTTACGAAGAATAGTGGTGTCTTACTCCCCTCTTTGCGATATGGTTCACATCCCCCAAGCACTCGATTTCCCTATACTTGTTACCTGTTTTCTTTGCTCGGCATGTTACCAGACTTTTTATGTATTTGTGAATTTTCGTGGAGTACGCGTATGTCAGCACTGTATTTGAATCGCAATCCGCGTTAATATAACATCGTATTTTTGTGTCGCTGGGTATTTCACTTATCTATCCAAATGTTGTTGCGCATTTGGGACTATGAGATGCCTCTAAACACACACCTTTTGCCAAATTTATAACATCCTCGGTCTATTATTATGTGTAGGAGACTCGTCATTTAGGAATTTAATGCGCAGATTGTGTATATAAAATTTGGCTAACATAGTTTTAGACTCCAAAACGTGCCTTCATGCTCCCTGCAATCAAGACAATCACAATTCTGCACTGTCAGAGATACTTCTCAATAGGGTAAGGCGCCATAATTAAATCTCTTGTGTATTAATATCTGCGTAGAGACTTGAAAACTTACTCTCCTTAATGGCTTACCGTGTTTATTTGCTCTATTTGCTCAACATTTGTCAGTTGATGCAAATTCTCACCCCACGTGTTATATTTTTCGGACCTCAACAATAATAATGTCAGTTTGCAACTTTCAAATCCTAAACCCGGTTAACCCTATCATTACGAGGCACCGCTCCGAAGCTCAACCGCAGGCCATTTTTTTTTGTCGGCAACAGTTTGTGTTCGGGCTGTGAGGCGTCAGTATTTTAGAACTTACGCATAGTATGGTTTAATTACCTTCCAACCAGCAAGATGTGGTCGGTGGGCAAGTGGTACTATTCGTGAATTACTCTTTTAAATGCCGTTCCTTTTCGCTGCAACTCGATAGCAGATTTTCCGGGCTCTGCTCTTTTCTAGAGATACGCTTTTTTGAGATATTGAATTGCATTTTATTTGGTTTTCTATAGTTAGCATAGGCTAAGTGTGGACACGCTTTCACCTGCAGTTTAACATATCAATGTTTCGAGTATTCAAGTATTCAGGTCATAAGTGATTTTTGAATGAGAGTACTTGGTGCCGCTTTGCTTAACTTTCGGAAATAAAATGCGTTTTTGTATGCCTATAATTTCGGGAAGGATCATTATTATATGTGTCACTTACAATTGTCTTTTAGCTATTTTAAACTTGTTTTTGATTTTCTTAATATAGAAGGGAAATTGCCGAGATGTTTGGACCACATTCAATATGTTAGACATTTATGTGCAAACAAGAAAATTAATCAACTGTGAATAATTTTCTTTTAGTATACATATAGACAACATTACTCGAAGAATATTCTATTCCTTCAGATTGGACAGTTATCCACTGAGTAGTGTAGGTTCCTATTAGTCCCGGTCTTTTCTGTAAGCGTGATTAACCATCTTTTGGTTCAGCCCATAGATTGCCTAGTTCGCTAAATGATTTCTGCAATATGTCTGACACAGTTCAACCATAACCGAATTCTCTCCTCTCAACTTGCAAAAAATATTAGACAAAAGTAAGTGGTAGCTTTTTTGTCTCCCATATCAGATTTGACACAGATGTTTCTCGCAAATAATCGTTTCTAATTAACGAACATTAAGTCTCAGGAATTATTGAGCATAATGCCCTTGCCTACGGTGTAAGGTGGTGAGCCCCGGCTTGCTGTCTGTTACCTAGACCATCATGTTTTCGTTTGTCAGATGCGTGTTTATGGTACCTCAGTGTGATTTTCGCTTATCCATTACTCGATGAATATAGTATATCGTCAGGGATTTCATGAATCGCTCAGAATAGACTCGATGAATCACCCTTAGTGTTAACAGGATATAATAGAAACAGTGATGCTAATGAATCACGTTATGGTTGCGAGACAAGTAGGCTATCTTGTTAGTTGTTGAGTCTATTTAGGGCTAGATCATTGATGAATCATTTCTATGTGGGCTGATATAGTAGAATTGTGAGTGAGAAATACTCTACGAAATGAGTAGGGCGCTACTCATATTCATGTGTTTGCACGGACTACTCACAAGGAAATACATTGGTTGTTATGTATTGTCTTTCCTTGTGTTGTCCGGTCTAATGAGCTTATCAATATTAGGATCTATTGCGTGGTGTTGAGAGGATAAATATCATTTCTCAGCGCTCTTAGAGTTAGTACTCGAGGTGAAGCATCATACAAGCCATTGAACCACAGATAGTTAGATTGCATTCAAGATCCTATAAATGAAATTTTGAATACATTTAATATCTCAGTATCTGAAATTGTTAAGTGATGTCACTCGGTGCCTTAAGTGTTATCATATTTTACCTCCGGACGATGCATAGATAGATTGTGAGGAATGTCCATAGAATAAGATCAAGTGTCAGTCCAATGTCTGAATATTTTGATACTTGGCTATTGTTTTCATCGGACTTATAATGTTTTGGTTTGTATTCAAAAAAAAGCTGATTTCACCCTTTATCCTAGATGATCATGGGATGATAAGTCATCTTTGACGAGATATTGAGATATAGATTATCTTACATAATCAACCCGGGAATTTCTATTAGTGGCACACCTGAATATAACACCGCTTCCCTGAATTATTTAATTCTTGCACACTTTATGTCGAGGTGACTAAAATTTTAATTTTTATCTGTAATATTAATTTTTTACTTTTGGGTACTCTCTGCAAATTTATAAAAGATAGTAGTGAATATGTCCCACCCATGGTGGTTTACGCACGTATATTTACACTATTTTGTATCTGGGGATAAATACCTTTAGAAATAAATATTAATTTATTATCCCACCTTATGCTTTCTATTGTAAGTACACTATTACTTTTTCCCTAGCTGACAACCATTTATCTCTCTGCTCCTTACCGCAGTTTCTAATAACTTTTGAAATTTCGCTTTTATCCCATAATCCATTTGATAGAGAAGGGCAGTGAGTTGTGCAGAAGGTAATAGGCATAACATAGGCTTTATCGTAAGCACGCAAGCGGTACCGACTAATTATGTGGCTTATAATTAATTGATATTAAGCTATACCAGCCCTACAAATTAATTTTTTTGGATTTGAGATATAACTTAGTCTCTGTACTTAGTTTCGGCTCAGTATCGCTATCTATTGATCATATGCCTAATATTGAAGGTGTAAAAAAATTATTACACCCAAGGAGATAAAAAAATATTGGTGTAAAATTACTTACATGATTAAATGTGTTACTTGTACGAGACGGATAAAAGGTTTGTAATTTTACCAGAGATGGTAAGGAATTTTAAGCATTATATAAGATGAATAAATATTTACCTTGAAATTTTAAGTATGTTCAATATTGTAGTTTATATTACCAGAATAGGTATTATCCGAGTTCTTTCTATTTTATAAGGCAAAGAATGTTGTAAACATATTTCTTACGAGACATATTCTCAACCAGAAGAAAATAGCTCTTTCGATTGTAAGGAAATTTTGTATCAATGATGTGAAGAACAGTGCTAAACATTTTGACTCTAAGTGATGCATGCGAAGTGTAACTTTATATTTGTTTTGTTAGGTCTCCTAGCCTGTCAAAAGGCATTTCTTTTGCTACATAATAGGACACTTATAAAGATGAAGATTTCTGTCTTACTCGCTTCATAGAGGTATTTTTATAATCTTCGCAATTTGTCAGTTACTTGGAACAATTTTTCATTTCTCCTATGACTCCTACTGACCTTGTTTCCATAACCGGAGTACTTTTTCTCCAGAAATTTCCTGTTTCCCGGGTTATAATCAACATGAAAAGATGAGCGTATCCGTTAACGATATTTAATTGACCTGTTCCTATAGTGCTATTCGCCTGACGTGGTATACCGCGTTGGTGAGTAATTCGTAATTTGAATTGATAGACCCGCGTAACTAAATTCATATATCTGTGAGAGAGAAGTCGTACCCTAAAACTTCCATGAACACATTCGCAAATATAAAATTAAAAGGATAATATTGTGAAACTGTTAATTCGTGCACTACATATTGTGACATAGAAAATCCGGTTGTCTATATCTCATAGCCATTGCTCTAATTGATTCTGATTTAATACACCCTTCTCTGATATTGCTTGTTCCAAGCTTTGTCCCAAAGTATGATTGTACTTGCCATAAGTTTATTTGTTCAAAAATGAACTATTACTCCACTCCGCCAAGTCAACATGGTTTAATTCTAACTCGGTGAGGAGGTACTTTTCACATAAAAATCGTATTACGTTTACCCTGCTAGTTGACTCAAAGGATTTTATGTAATATCCCGGGTAGACCTTTTCACATATACTTTCTATATCCTTAACAAATCCTGCATTAAAATTATGTCTTTATTTCATATCAGTATTCAAAGTCAATCTAACGGGCCCAGCCCGATAGAAACAATTTAAATTAAAGACCCATAGCGATTTCTTATTATTGTGAATATCTAATATTGAGCAGATGGTGATTATATTTCTAGATTTTAGACCTATTCCTCCATCTCAATTGGGAATTACGAAATTCACGAAACAATTTATATATTATTTTATGCATGTAAATAAAGCATTCAAAAGCATAATTTATTACTTTTCTGGTATCCCACCTCGACCGTAATTACCTTCGGCTTGCCCTCGAGTTACTTCATGTTTCTAAAGTCTCTTACGTATTGCAGGTGAATACGTGCTCAGGCATATGAGACTTTTGGTTGGTTCCCTTTACCGAACGTCTATGGATTCAATGAGTATTCTTATGGTAGATTATGTTTGGGGCAGAATGCCGTTCTACGTCAATTTTTTCATGAGTCCTGTATGGACAATACAAAGTAATAGTAGGGTCGATGTTTGAACATTGGTGTAAAGTTGCCTCGTTTAAGATTTCCAGAACTCTGAAAGCTATCACCGTTAAATATCCGCCTATAGCTCATTTGGCTAAATCTTCCGTGTCAATTGAACTCGCATGCCAGTTTACAATGTATCAACTAAGCCATTTTAAGAATATAGACATAGAACAGTGAAGGTATAATTCATTTAGTCTTGCGTGTGGACCCTTGTTCTCTTATAGCCGTTTGTCCTCAAATTCCATCACAATGTTAATTTTGAAGAGCAATACGGGTGTTTATCCCATATTGTTCCTGCTAATTATTGTAATGCCTTCTGTCAATCAAATTGAACTTGTACCGTATTGGAAGCTCTACGGTATCGCCAGTGTTTTTGCCGGATGTAAGGACAGTAAAGGGACATCACGGAAGCAGTCTGTCGAGTGGTGACATGTGTCTCACTTTCCCGTACTCGCGATTAAATTATGTTATATAGTGTTGACACCATTGACATTTACTGATGGCACCAACACTATCTCTAGCGTTGTCTTTGGCCTCAATGAGGCAGACACGTGGCCGTTTCAGGGTTTCCATCCACCCTTAACTTCCCTATTTTATGTTAGGAAATTATCATTCCTGAAGTATGGTGGTTTTGTCCTCTACTTTTTCCGCCTACCAAGAAGCTTTGTTTTTTGCAGTCTCTTGGAGTTTTTTAATTAACTGCGAAATGTTTGGGCCACCCGTAACTCCATCCGTGGTACAAGTTGATGATTTTTTATTATGATTTGTGGGACTTGGACGGTTGTTATGCAATATGTTGAAACGTTTCACTGTTGTGCGCTGCTTAAGTCTTTTATTGTTCCGCTTAAATTACATAGATAATTTGGTAGTTGCGTCTTTGACTGTTCAAAAATACTCTCAACTACAGAATGCATTTTACCATCGATGCTTGCTGAATTAAAGATCTAATATACAAATTTTGTTGTATCAAATAATATATGACTAATAACTATTTTTGGTGATTACAAATGTCTGGTCATTTATGAAATGATTGTTTAGTTCTAGTAAATAGCCTGTTTATTTGTCCTGTTCCTGTTTTTTTTTTTTAAACCTATTTTCAGATTTATTAAATGCACTCCGTGCCTTTTGTCATCATTATTCAAGTTATTTAAGATCCGAAATAGATCTTTTGGTGTAAACCAAGGTGGAGCGGACGTGGAGTTGAAGTTCTTCGTTGAGTAGCCAAAGAGTGGTGATTTGTACGTAGCAGGGCGCCTGATTCTTAAGATGTCCAGTGAGTATAGAAGTGCTCTGTTGTTATACAAAATGCGAGGTCCTTCGTGAGCGTTGCCCTACCATCACATGATTTCTACTCTTGTGATTTTTATGCTCTATTATCATAACTTATATGGCGACTTACCAATACGTAATTTGGATACTCAATCATACTTGTGTTTAGCTTTTATTTGCTTATGTAACCAGTATACAATATGTTAATGGTCATTTTGTATGGTGGTAAACATTAGTTGCACCCAACGATAGGGTGAAAATATTTTTTAATCTAGAGAAAATGTGCGTGAATTGGGCCCAAAAATAACTTCGAGCACGCATTAATAACCTCTTTCGATTTCTTCAATACCGCTGAATGAGAAGCTCGTTACATTTGATTTAAACGTACATATCATGTTACCTCTTTATCCTGTTATGAGAAGGCGGTGGAATTCTTTTTCGGTTCTAAATTGTACGACAAAATCAATAAGTAACTTATAAGCGAATTGGTGATTTGCTGGTGTTATCACACCAATCGACCCGCCACTCTCCGTCCTTGCTCATCCTTCGACCAACTCCAAGATTAATTGTTCACACGATGACTTTAGCTCCGAATTCCTCTCTTTGATTTCTATTATCTAGATAATAGGTTAGACTCTTCCTTATTGTTTTTTTGTGTCTTGGAAGATAGTACCATGTTCTAAATGTGTATGGTTGTAGAGTTACATCAAGAGTGCCAATGAGCTGTATCTGTTTCTTTAATAACAAGTATTTAAGTTAGTTTCTGATTCAAAAACTTTTCGAAAAAAATAGAAGTTTAATTCGTACGGTGAATTATTACACCGCTCTGTTCACGGTTTAGTTTCATAAATCCAAACGTGAATAGATGGTGCTAAATGGAGCGAATTTTTGCCTCTTCTGATCACTCTCTCGTGATATATAGGATGTACCATATTCTAATTGAACTCCCTGTTTTGACATGAGGTAAAGGGTTATTTCATATCTTTGATTCTTTAAGATTTTGTCTATTACGATGCACGTATTTGATATTTGCCCCTAAAAGGTGAGTGATAGCAGACTGCTAGTATGGGGTGCAGGCATAGGCCTATACCTATCTTTGTGGTCCGCTTCTTGTGAGCCGTGGTTCTCTTTGATAGTCTTGTTTAATGACATAGTATGAAAGACACTCATCTACCGTAATCTCGTTCCTTTTTCTTAAACTAACATATTGTGAATTGCATCAGGGTATAAACAAATGATAGTGTGGCCGGCGTCCGTTGAACACTCCCAGAAATGCGAGTAGCTTCGTACTTTAGTACCCTTTGACCCCTGATATTTCAGAAGTATGATTAGAGGTGTCAATAGCAGCGGAATTTTGTCGTAATTACTATAGCATATTAATTAATTGTAGTAAGCCAGCGCAGCTCTTTTGATTTAGCATTAATTTCAATTGCCGTCTCTCGGGGTGCGAGCGCTACCTGACGCTATTTAACGTCGGCTCGAGGAAATGGAGGTTCACAAGTTTTACTAGTTTGTGTATTCTGAAGTAAGATGGAGCGGGCTTTCTGTATTACTTCAGACCCACTCCCAGGGTAAGTTCTTCAAATATATGTAATGACTACAACTCCTATTATTGCAAGATGTTATGATGGTTCCTCTCGGTCCCCAAACTCTCTGGTTGGCGGATAAGATGGCTTCGTATAATACATTTATCCTCTTTATGGAAAGGTCGAAGTAATTCCACAGAATGTGAGGGTGCCGTAATTCCCAACAATATGGCTGAAATGAATTGCTCCGCATAGGAAACCAATGGGACAGGCTCTTGTATATAGGTCTCATGTGGAAATAATGAGCTATATTGCCATAGTACATTAAAAGAGACGGTGGTCAGGGCCCTTAGACAGACAACATACCTGTATTAGCGAATGGAGTTGAATGGGGTGAAGGAATCCGGTGGGAAATGTGTGTGGTGTCGAGTTTGTAAAGGTGGCTACACACTTACTGTAGTGGAGGTCCTTTAGTTGGTTTAATAGGCGCAGGTGACGCTCCTTTACTTAGTATTCCCTCCTCACCTCCGTTAATGGTTTTTCAAATTCTGTCGGCAAATAGGATTAAACGGGTACATTTTGTGTGACTCGAACCCGCCCAGCTAGAATTCCCCACAGAGAACTCTTAGGAAGTTGCTTTATATACTTACCACTTTGGGTGCGGGTCGCAGATTTTCCATGTTATGCGAGAGGGTGGTTCTCATCATCTATCGCGGGCTATAAATTGCGCCTCTATGGTTGAAGTTCAGAATGCGTCACACGTTGCGACTAAGTTCTCCTAAGTCTTTTAGCCTGGCAGCGCCTTCTTATATTAACTTTATAGTGACCCCTCTCCCCGTATTACAGTAGTTCTTGCAAATAAGTGAGAAAATGTCGTAGCCATGTTAAGACTTAGCTAATTTTATAGAACTCCCGTGCTGACCTCTCCTACAACGGTAAGGGCTATAGTCGAATATACTTCTCGGCTTGGGTTGTTGAAGAAGGAGGTCAAATGAGAGAGGCTCATAATCCCTTAATTGGTTTTTATGTTTAGGGGTCATTAACTGCCCTTAATATGGTGGACTGACGCGTGAAAAGAATTATAAATTGCCCATCGTGTGAGTCCTGAGTTCGTATTATAGGAATAAAGTCCTAACGTGCAGTCAATGGTCTCCCATTAAGATGCATTATGGCGCCGGTTCCCTGACGGCTCTTCGTTCTTTTCAATTGGACTTCCCTCCGTAATGTGGTTTTTCAATGGATACAATGTGTAAGGGTTGTAGCCGTGTGTCTTACTGAACGCTCCTTCATCTGTGAATCTCCGTCACAATTCTTATCAACTTGAGAAATGCTATTAACCTTTGGCTCTCAATCTTGATGATTATTATACTTACCCCTATTTAATTTCGATTGCCAAGAGCTTCATTGAGTTCACCAATTTAGGTGCGATGTGGGATATCTGATAGCTTGGTCATGCTATTATATGTATTGCTGAAAAGTGGGCCCTAGAATTTGGTCGTTCAGGTTTAAGTTGCACAAGTACCTTTCGATTTTTCAATTTTTTAGGGCGGACTTTGGACGACCTCGTTTGACTAATAGACTCTCCCATCCGCGTAAGCGTTAATTTCAAAGATGGGTGTCGAAAATGCGGGTACATTGACCCCAGCTGAGCCCCATAACGGTTTGTGGCCTCCAGGTAAGAACGCCTGGTGACACATATTTACCATTTACTCGCCTTTTTGAGTTGTAATAAGCAGATCCATTACCCCATCCTAGCGGTCAAAGTCCCGAGAATGATTTAAATTGCTAAAAATGCTATGCTCATCCTGTGACAGTACAGATAGTTATGGAAATAGGAGTTGGAGCGGCTAGCAGGGTAACTAGAGTGGTAGTGGCAGCGCCCTGAACTGCGCCTCCTCTTTTATGGCCCGTCCACTCTATCCCTACGCTAGCCTTCCGGCTTCTCCGTATAGGTTTCTCAAAATTGTTGAAGAATATGGTGCGGAACGATTAGTGCCACTTTGAACTATATCCCCCACTGTGGAGTCCCCCTACAATTGACTTTTTAAGACGCAGATGGATGTTCTCCTTTACTCTGGGCTAAGTATTCCAGAACTTTGTTTTGTGGTTTAATATTTTTTCTGCTTCATTTTTACCCTGTTTATTCCGTAATGTCGAACTAGATGCCCATTTAGGGGTATTCCTTCGAATCTAATTTTAGTCTAATAAACCATATCCCTCTATTGTATGGTCTCTTATTACGAAAGTGTGCCTCACAAAGTCCCCAGATTGTCAGGCAGACTCCCTTGTTGGTGTGAGACGCTCCCGGCTTTTATCTTAGACGCCTCGGATCGCCGCTAATAGTATTTTCAAATAGTTGGAAATTATGGAATTCCGGTCCAAGTTTTGGGTCCGGGTTTAACATTTAATGACCCCCGGTATCTTCGTCCTCCGCCATAACGGCTCTTCAGAATCTCCT
>CAJDSM010054633.1:0-14165 GCA_903981925.1 Ostrea lurida | reverse complement strand
CCAAGTCTAATAACGAAATCATACTTGTAATAATATATATAAAAACAGACATTTTATAATCCACATATACTATGCTAATGATAAATATCTATAACCCTACTTTTATATAAATTAAGGCTTGTCCACGAACTTTACGGACAACCCTCATCATTACATGTAATTATCTATTGATTAAATGTATATCTTTTTTCTTGCCTAATAATGAAATATATATAACTAAAATGGAAACAAATCCGAAACATTTCGAACGAATATTGTAATTCATGTTGCGTTCAGCGTGCGCTCACCGTTCATGGTGTGTTCCGTTTGCATTCACCGTTCACCAATAGCGTTCGCTCACTGTTCAAGTGAACATTTCAGGTGTTGTTTATATCAAATACATTCTTAATTTACTTTCTTTAAGTATAGCATAAGTAGTTTTTTCAATAAATTAAATTATTACACGTCGATTTTCATCGCATTCTATAGCCACTCTCTTCTGAAGAAAGATATACTATAATCACACATCAAATTCTCTTTGGACATGTCCATCAAATTGCCACCATTCACTGTTTGCAGAGTCATTTGCAGTAAATCTTGAAGCTCACTCTAGAAAAGATGCATTATTACATGATAAAATGAAGTAACAATTACCGTTCATTAGAAACGCTGGACAAAATCTGAGGGAGATTGACACTTTGTCTGAATGGCATAAAAAAAGTATTCGCGAGTTTATTAACTCCCGTATTCACTATTTTAACAGGACAAATGCGTACTATTTATCCTTCTGTTTTAAGAAACGCAGAAGTGGTAACATGAGTTAATAGAACTACATGAAAAGCTTGTAACTAGTTCCAGATTGATAAAGCTAGTAATCACGTTAACAACCATTGTCTTTGTTTGTAAAGAATTACTATTATAATGTCTTTTAAAAATGAAGCTCAGGATTTACCTTCACATCTGGAATCCTACTTACACTCTAAGCCAATTTCACAAAGAATGAATTCTTGAATCAATCCTCTTTCTTTTTAAATACATTCACATATATTCTCGAAGAATCAGACTCATTGTATGACATCTAATATGATTAAGCTGTGATGATTTACTTTGCAATCGTCAAATTTCCCATTTTGCCTATTGTAGTAATATACCGACTATCACCTTGGCTTATGTGTGTAGCTATATCCACAGTTTGTATTTCGGAATACCACAGAGCATTCGCTATTCCGTATGAGGAATTCTTTAAAGAGTAGGCCAAGCTACTAACAAAAAAGTTGATGCTCGGTAGGTATAGACGAATCTCGTTGTTAAAGTCATCATTTCGCAAATTTCTACGGTCGCTATAAATGACCTTGTTATGCGATTTGACAAATTATCACTAAGTTCATATTCATGCTGATATTCGTTTCATACCCTTGTTAGACTGTCATATTTCCACTGGATTGACTCACGGCGGTAATCCCGTTTACTTTATTTCGGCCTAAGGGCTCACGCGGGTGTGATCCGTATGCAAGAGAATGCTACTTTCCAGTGGCAACCTGATCCAGTGGCCTTCTGCTTTTGTCGGAGGCTCCTGTTGCCCTAGCACTCGATTTTGTGTATATGTTTCTTTTTGTATTATGATTTAACGTTTGACGATCATACACAATGTTAACTTCGCCATTTTGTATGCAAAAGTTTTGAGTCCTCCCGGATATGTTTTAAATCGGGCATCCCCTGACTCGGCAGTGACAAAATGACTTAACAAACAAAACCTATACCTGTACTCCAACTATGAAAATATGTAGTCTTGCATGATCTTAAGATTGTTTATCATTTCATTCTATCAATTATTCAGTTTTGTTTAAATAGATGAAGATTTGCAAGTGAAACATAAAGCACAGCAATGGTATGAAAAAAACCACAACACGAAATGGCCTTAACACCACTACCCAGTGGCCATAGAGACATTCAAAACAGCTGTGAGTTTGATGAATTGAACATTGCTTCACAAAATGTTTGCCTTAAAGGAGTTTATGTTACAAACAATGTTAAGTGTTTTGAAAGATGTAGGGGTGTAGTTGCTAAATGCAGATCCCGTGCATTACTTCTTCTAAAATACGTTTCCGAGCGCAATGAAATTGTGCATTTTACAAACGACGAAAGTGCGTACACTTTTTGGCATTTTTCAAACAACTTTGGGTACAGCGCAGCTTTACAGAATCATAAATATGACGAAGAGAAAAATCAGCGCTATGATCTACATACGTTTTACCGTAGATCTGCGTTTCGTGTTGTCAGTGTTGGGAAATGGACACCTAGTATCAGTGATTTATCTCTATCAAGCCTAGCTATTCAAATTTTGAAGGAAATTGAAAATAATTTGCTAAGCGACGATAACAGAGATAACAAAATAGCTCAGGAAAATTGCATATCGTTCTTTAAGATGTTTGGGACTCATATGTACGTGACAAACGTTGTTGTCGGTGGAATATTTTCAGTAAGCGCTCAAAGTGCATTGCTAGAAAATGACAATGTATTAACAACAAAAGACCAAATCAAACAGGTCCACAATAACGTTATTATAAGTAAATTGTTCAACGACAACAAAGCAGAAAGTACAGAAATTTCAGAGAATGGAACAGATGAGTACGATTTTGTAGGAAAGATCAAAATCTCCCAAAGACATTTAGGAGGACCAGAAGAAACAAACGACTTTACGAAGTGGAGAGCAGAGTTATTGGATAACCCAGATACGTGGACTCTATGTGACATGGGCGACATTTCTTTCGAGAATTGCATCGGGATTTGGTCGTTTGTAAAAAAGCATCATAGATCTTTTTCAAACGCAGAACAGTTGTCGTGTTTTCTAGCAAAGACATGGCATGATCACATTGTC
This sequence comes from Ostrea lurida, assembly GCA_903981925.1. Classification (NCBI taxonomy): domain Eukaryota; kingdom Metazoa; phylum Mollusca; class Bivalvia; order Ostreida; family Ostreidae; genus Ostrea; species Ostrea lurida. Next base: position 11,308 of record CAJDSM010054633.1, on the reverse strand, counting down.
CGTGGAAATGTGTCTAATATTTGGTCGGGTTGTTTGTGGAAAACTTTTGTAACAGGATTAGAGTCAACATTATCAATAAACTGTTCAGCAGAATGTCATTTACAATCCCTTAGAGAATTAATAGAGGTTTTAGAAAAGCTTGCGATCAAAGTTGGGAAAGAAGTGGTTACCAAAGAAGTAAACATGATTTCAGAAACATCTGTTCAGCGATTGTTCAAGGAGAGTGCGAAACATAAAGGTCCAGTAAAGATTTGTTTTCAAATTTTGACAGCCAAGTTAAAGATACTGCAAATAGGCAACGCGGCATCTTCATCATTTGGTGATTCGTGGATCACATCCGATTATTTCATTCAGGGTCTCTTGTCTCAGAGAGAATTAGAAAATGTCGAAGAGTTGTTAGATTTATTAGAATCGGAGTTGTTACCGGGAATCAGTGCCTTACAAGCATACAGTGATATTGATTTTAAGAAAGTGCAAACCTTAGTAAATCTGGAACTATTAAACACGGTGCAATCTTTTTTTCAAATCCTTCTAGACAGACAGGAGCATCGAGAGGCTCTCCTCCTCCTCATCCTATTTTTATCGATTGGATATCACTTCAATAGAAAGCATATTCTGGCAAATATCACATTTGAGCTTTTAGAAAACTTTATAGCATCAGCAAAAGTAGAAACTGCCCTCGCTAGGAGATACAAGAAAGATGAAACTCAAGAAGCGTGGTTGTTGTTGGAGATTATTTTCAAACTCGACACAAGATATAGGATATTTGATGCATCCATTGTACTTGCTAATGAGGTAAATGCTTTTGTGTCTTTTTTGAAGGAAAGAAGATTTGTTTTCCATTCAAACATCAGGGATGTTATTTACTCAGAACATGATAAACCCCATAGCCTTATTCATTCCTTAGTACAAATATGCAAAATTTCATGTGAGCTTTTTGAAGACGAAACAAAAAAGAAATTACATTCTACCGATGTAGAATGTTGTCCTGATACTGCAAATTATGATTCGTTATATGGTTTGATAAAAGAATTCGGGATGGAAAAGTTTTTCCCACAGAAACTGTCAACAGAAGGTGTTTTGGTGTTAAGCGATGCCATGTTCACTAGTCCAGAGACACTGAGAGATATACCATGGGTTGTATTTCGTCATGCAATTGCCATCGACTACAATTTCAGGGAAAACGTTTTGTCCGAATTTTATAAAAAGTTGCGACGTATTCAACAAGCCAAATTCCAGAAAGAGAAAATGAAAAAACAGCAAATCAAAAGCAAGAAAGAAAACAAAAAGTCAACCCAAGGCAAGAAAGAGAACATGCATCCAGGCAAAACCAAGAAAGATGACAAACGACAAGATGAAAAGGGTATCTTAACAGAGTACAACCCAATGGATGTTTTTCTTGCCCTATGGCATTGTTGCGATCCATTTCTGAAAAAAATCCTCGCTGCAAAAATCGTCACTTGTAAAATTGCACTACCACTCATATACAATGACATTACAACAAGACAGCAGCTAACTATATCCTTTTGGCCAATTCGGGATATTTTCATTGACGACAGTCCTGATTCTGTTTTGACCAAATCTCTAAAGACTATAAGTTTTATAAGAATTGGAGATTTGAAGTCAATATCAAAGTCAAAAATAATAAACAAATTTCTAAGGGGCCAAAATAATGAACACAATACTTTTTACCATAGAGATTGTACCCTGGCATCAAACAAACGATTATTTTCCAATGGACTCGTCGAAATTTCTTGGTACGCACCCAGAAAAGACAATGTTAATATTACAGAAACAGGGGAAGTGTTGGAAGAACTAACGGAACCGGTATCTATTTTGAATATGCGTGGAGACGCAAAAGATTTTAGGTCCCAGGTTTTGGTTTTACTAGCGCTTTCAGATGTGGTAGTTGTCATGTCCGAATTTGCGTATCTAAATAATGAAGAATCCCTTGAAGTGCTAAAAGAAGTACATAGCAATTCTGCATTTGCAATAATAATGGCAGATTTCCCAGAGAAACAGGAAGGGGTGGAGGAGAGTGATGAGGACGAACAGGACCAAGAGAAAGAGATGACGGGGGAGAATGATGATAATTTCGACGAGGAAAATGGAAGTGAGGAAGAACAGAAGGAGGAGGAGGAGGAGGAGGAGGAGGAGGAGCTGAGGAGGAGGAGGAGGAGGAGGAGGAAAATGAATTTTCATTTGCAGAATCGTATGAAGAAAATTTACGACCCTGTTACGAAACAAAAACAGGATTAAATCCTATCAACGCATCATTTCTGTCTACTTTGGACAAGGGAAAGGCATTAAATGAAAGTGACCTTAAAGATTGCCTAACCATACACATATCATCAGCATTAAAGCGCATAAAATTTCCACAAAGTTTGGAAAGGAGGAAAATATCACTGCCAACATTTGTTGCAATTGATGAAGATAACAAAAAATCAAAATATGGTTCGGATTTAAGTGAAATTATTTTTGCAGACGTTGACTGTTCGACGAATTCATCCAATCGAAAGCAACTAAAAGACAAAATAATCCCAATGCAGGGAGAACATTTGTGGCATTCGTGGTGTTTGGAAAACAAGCACCTGTTTCGCTCCGGTAACAAGTGTCTTTCTGATATTGGTCATCATGAAAAATTGATGAAGACTATAAGATTATGGCAAATGATGAGCTGTCTTGAGGACCAAAATACGATTGTGAAATTTGTAAATATTCTTGAAAGTCATATTGATGACAGAGAAACCATTGCATATTTCTTACAGTGGATGAAATTTCATATGGACTGTAAATCCCGACAAACCATCCCTAAGCTTACTAATGATCTCTTTGAGGCGTTCAAAAAGTACGAAACTTTGAGGTCGCAGAGCAACACTGACCGCGAAACATTGGAAAAATTGAAGTCGCAAATTAAGAGTTCCGAAGAAAATCTGGCTAAGGCCTCGTTCGGTTTGGAACATTTTTTCAGAGAAATGGGCCAATTTTATGAGTCATTTCTTTACTGCAATACAGTAATGAAAATTGATGTATCCACTAATACAGAGCGAGTCGTCAATAAAATGCCGCATATTGCGGCCAAGTTACTTCATTGGGGTCATCCATTAGAGATTATGGACGGAGATGCGGCGTCGGTTCCAGAATCGTGGATTACAGCGGTGTTCAAAGAGATAAGATCGATCATTGGAAAAGACAAAACATTATATGTTATATCTGTTTTAGGAATTCAAAGTTCGGGAAAATCAACTCTGCTAAACACAATGTTTGGTCTACAGTTCTCTGTTAGTGCTGGAAGATGCACACGTGGAATTTACGCACAACTTATTCCCGTAGATAAACAAAAGTCTGAACTCAAGTTTGACTATGCTTTAGTTATAGACACAGAAGGATTAAGAGCTCCAGAGTTAGCAGGTGAGAAGTTTAATCATGATAACGAGCTAGCAACACTCGTTATAGGCCTAGCAGATGTTGCCCTTATCAATATAAAAGGGGAAACAATAGCTGATATGCAAGACGTACTTCAAATTGTAGTCCATGCCTTGCTCAGGCTAAAGAATGCAAATGATAAATTGAATATCAAGCAATCATGCGTCTTTGTTCATCAGAATGTGTCGGCGTCCAATGCAGAGAAGAACACTTTTCAAGGTAGTCAGAAGGTTACGTCAGTCCTAGATGAAATGACAAAACATATCGCTGAGCAGGAAAAAATGACAAACATTACGCGGTTCACCGATGTCATAGCATTCAATCCAGTCACAAATGTCATTCATGTACCGGATTTATGGCAAGGTGTTCCTCCTATGGCCCCAGCGAGTCCAGAATATAGCAAGAAGGTTGTTCAGGTGGCTAAATGTATACTAGGTGGCATTTGTAAAGAAAAAAAGAGTTTTCTCAATAGTGAAAACACAAGTCTTCACTTGGAAAATCTGTGGAAAGGAATTCTCTCAGAAGACTTTGTATTCAGTTTTAGAAACGCTCTAGAAGTAAAGGCGTTCACTACCTTGGAAATGAAATTTCAAACCTTTGTTTGGACTTTGCAGGAATTAAAGTTAGAATATCTTCAAAATAGTGTAACACAGATTTGCTGCAGCAATACACATGCAATTCTTCAGAGTACCATCACAAGTATCAAAGATCATTTTCACAAGAACCTTCAGGAGAAAACAGATTTATGTGACAAAGAACTTCAAAACTTCTTTGATAAATCTGATTTAAGTGACTACATGATGCATTGGAGAGACCGAAAAACAGAAGAACTCAAATCCATTTCGCGTAGCATAAAACTTGAAATACATACAAAAATTGAAAGCGAAAAAGGAAAATGTGAAGCACTTTTCAACAGCAATAGGAAATTGGCATCTGTTAAAGAAAACGTGGCAAGTAAAGCAGTCGAGTTTGCAAAGTCGGAGAAAAATAAAGAACGCGCGTTGAGCGAGGAGGAAGTGAAAAAGAAATTCGAGGGACTTTGGGAGGAATGGTTAGATAAATTAGCTCCAGAAGTATCTGTGGATGCTATCCAGAAAAAAAAAGACGATATGAAAAAAGAAATCAAAAGAGAAATCGAAAGTAAATTCTCAGATCATCACGCTATTTATAAAAATGTAAAAACTCCATCTCATAATTGTGTGCATACTCTTAGCGGCTGCATTACAGAAAACGATATGGATGAAAAGGACATCGAAGTGATTGGTATCAAAGATATATTTAAGCATTTGCGTGACGATATCAAGTTGCTCCCTGGAATGATTATGGATTACCTTAAATCGCACAAATATTATTTTGAAAGAACAAAGGATATGCTTGATAGAATTTTTTGTAATATAGAAAAATATATAAAAACACGGAAAGAAGATGTAGAATATAATTCCGCTCAATTTATTCAAGTTTTGAAATACATAACAGATGGATTTCAAAAGCATAACGCCGAGAGCAATGTCCATGCATTCGTGGTTACAACAAGACTGGAGATAAAAACAGCGCTGATGGCAGGAAGATATGCAGTCAATCAATTTAAGCGACATATCGAACATTATGAAAATCAAAATAGTTTAAGATCGAAAATGAAAAAGTATAAAAAAGAAGTAGAATCTCTCTTTCTGGGTATGTATTTCCAAACAGCGACTGAAGAATTGGCAACATCTATTATTTGCGATCATCTAGAAGATGCACTCAAACAAAAACTATGTAGAGAATTACACAAGCAAATGTGGACCCAAGTAACACATAGTGAATTCGGAAATAGAAAGGAACCTCTCATAAAAGCAATTCTCACTGATTTGGCACACAAACATAATTTTCATAAATACGTTGCCTACATTAATGATTCGAAGTCGTACGCTACATCATGGATAGAAAACTACACTAAAATACTCTTCGAGAAAGAGAACAGCAGCGGCGTATCACAATTCCAAGAGTGCATTGAGAAATCTTTAGATAGAGCATGTGCTAGTATACTAAAGTGTGCTACTGGCGCAGAAGCGCAAGGCAATAAAGAAGAAACATCAAACTCTGAAAGCAATGGACATGGCGATGTATCTCCATCTTTACAACAGTCAACATGCTGGGATCATTGGTTTAATAGTTTTAGGGATGCACTGGTCAGCGAAAGTTTCCAGATGTCTCCTGATTGCTTCCAAACGCTTTTTCATTTAAAAGTGGACAAAGTTGAAAATCTCATCAAAAACATGGAAGAAGAAATGGATAAACGGAGACATTCCCTTTGTGTTTCTTTTAAGAACAAGCGCCTATCAGGTATGGACTGGAGGGACAATGATCCATATAAAGAAATAATAAAGACCCTGTGGAGTTGTGATAAGAATTGCCCATGGTGTTTAGAGCCGTGTATTGTGTCATCATCCAATGACAGGCATGCTTGCAAACAACATAGACCTGGGGGTTTAGCTGGAATTCGCCATAAACATACTAAAAAATTAGTATGGAAAACTTGTGAATTTAATGTTGAGGGTAATACCACATATCACTGTGGCAGCTGGTGCAAATGTGATCCAAAAACAGATGAATACCATCCTTGTAAGGATTACAAAGAACATATGAAGGAACCATGGGATATATCTGGTTCTTCAGACATGTCATCGTCAAAATATTGGAATTGGGTTTTCAAAGAATTTAAAAAAGATTTTAAAAAATACCACGATGCCAAATCTCCTGATTTTCCTGACTCGAATGCTTTCAAAGTTACGAAAGAGGAGGCAATAAACAGTCTCAGTATGTATAAATAAGATTTAACATGTTCTGGAAAGGAAATACAAAAAGAAAACAGTGTTTTACATCATATCTTATTGAGGATTATCTCCCTCAGGCATGGCTCTGATCCTTGACTTATTTGGCTCCAGTCTGAGACTCCGTTTTTCAGCTTTTAAAAATTATAATTACATGTTTTGGATTTCGAACATTTCGGAATGAACATTACCGAAGAGACAAAATTTGTCGAAATGTGCATTTATGACAAGCGTGTTAATAAATCCGATTTGAAGAAACCCACTGAAATGTGTAAATACAAGCTGTGTAAAATATATTTAATCACCGAATCCATAAAGAACGCATTTATTACGTAAAACACAATGAAAAATTGCCAATTTCAATTGATAACCATAATTCTTATACCATCAATCTATTTGTAGGCAGAGATGTGTTTCAAAGGGATACCCGGTGTTTGCCACAACTATCTTGTTTCGTCTATTCTATTGACAGAACCTAATCCAGATGAATTGATGTCAGCTGTTCTTATATTTGCCTTTACCGATACCAGGTCTAATTCTAATGCAATTGTTTTGTAACATGTAGTTTTGTATGGACTAATTGCACTTGAGATTTGATGATGCTATATAGCGAGCGGTTCAACGAGATGGAGAAGCTCTCTGCGCATTGTGAGTCGTAATTGCTGTGACAGCCAAAAAACGATAACAATCAAGCATAACTGTTTATTCATATTACACACACATAGGCAAAGCAAAGTTCAAAACAATCCAAAGCGAAAATTCATTAGATGGGAATAACTACATCTTAGTCATGATTGCGACTCTATTAGCGAGCTTTATTGTATATGTTAAGAACGAGTTGTAAAACATTCGTTTATATCGGGCCCCCTGTGGATCGGAATACTAACCCCAACTCCATATCATTCTAAGAGTAGCACCTTGCTTGTATCTATATACATATAGTTCTTTGGTTTTCGTAAAATGTAATATAATCAATATGCATACATCCACCCCAAATATAATTAAGACCGATTACAAATATAAAAAAAAAGCATGTGTCAAGGTCAAAATTATAAGAGCGTCCACATAAATCCAAATTTAACTATAATCCAGTCAGAAAACAACTTGTTTTAATCAGAATACTCGTATCATTTCAGTCAAGTTTGAAAAAACAGGAGTCTAAATCATACTTGTCTTAGCTTCTGTTCTCATTAAAATTTTACGATTGGTAATAAATCAAACAATATAATACTGTTATCATTTGTACAGCTGTGCATGAGCCACGGATCAAGTTTAGATTCCACGCGAAGATGCTTTACACATGTAGCACTTTTGTCTCTGATTATATCGCTTTTTAGAATCAAATACACTGGAGTGTGTTATTCAACAAGAAAAAAATAACGCTTTAACTGTTAATAAAATCTAGTTCATCAAATGTGCGGAAAAAAAGAGCAAGTAATACAATGAAATTCCCATTTTCCATATAATACAAGGGATATCTACATATTCAGTGCAGTCTAGCATACTTGTTTCAATGCAATCCAATATTTCATGTTTCACAGAAAGGTTTTACTTTGAAACATAACAAATACATGTACATACGAGAAGAATGTTTGTGGTTCGGGAAACATTATATCGCCTGAATACTCAACAATCTTTTGAGATTTGAAAAGGAAATAAATAAGCAATTAAAGTTCTACATATTGGCTAAGAATCATATGATCATTGGTAGCAGGTTGTAGCAAATTGTTAGCACAGTATGGCTTTATTGCACAGCGTCCGCAAGCATAAATGGGGATAAGGTACAGAGACATGAAATATGTCTTCCATCTCTCATTTAAACAGTATACTATTGTCTATTACAAAAGTTATAATGGTGAAACTGTAATAACATACATTCTATTGTTCTAAGAAATTGTGTAAATGATAGATTTAAAACCAATGTGTAGTAATATTATTCATAATTACAATTGTATTGAAAATGTGATGTGTAATTGAATAAATAGAGATCAGTTAGAAGTCTGTGTTCCGCCTCAATTTTGTACAGGTTGGGTAAAATACCACTCCCAGGATCCAGAAGTGTTAGACTGTCGTACTTAGACAAATACTGTTTCATAACTTTTATCACTTCACAGTCACAATTATAATAATGAACAAGTAATTTCTGACATTGTATTTATCTGGCTGTGCCAGTTCACGGGGTTACAAAACTTCCAGGTAGAGAATCATAATCGTTCTAGCATGACATTACAACATGTCATTGGGATAATTGTTGTTTGACGTGTTTTATACTAATTGTCAGTTCGTTCATTATACATGTACATTGATCTTTACTGCGGATCACCCCGTTTAACTGAACAAGATACAAGGTTCACGCGGATGTAACCGGTCAACAGGAGATGTTTACGATCTCTATATACGAAGCATCAAGACCATAAACTGAGAATAGCTATAGACATTAGTCTAAATTTGAAATCCACCTAACTTGAGAACTAGTTTTCATAAACAAATTAAATTCCCAGTATATGTTTGCATTTGATTTCTTTTTAAAATCCAGCAATGTGTTTAAACATATGCAATATAAAAACCTTATGATAGAAGTAATCCGAGTTCTCACTTAATCTATTCTCAGTTTAAGTTCTTGGGATTAGCTGATCTCAACTCTGGTATGTTAAGGTTCCATGATTGCCCAACTCTTGATCTTGGATCACACAAACTAAGGTAACAACCCCCCCCCCCCCCACACACACACATTTTACAACTTTTCAAAAGAAGTTGCTATATTAGAAAATAAAATGATGTAACTTAAACCAGACGAAAGTAAAAATTTCAGAATGGTGGCAAGAATGTGGAATTTGGGGGAAAACTTAAGCGGAATTAATTTCAAATCAAGGCGTACATCAATGTAAAGGCAAACATAACGAACAGTAATCAATCTCGTAAGTCCTAAATAGAATACAAAAACAAGAGTTGGGCAAACACGGACCCCTGGACATATCAGAGGTGGGATCAGGTGTCTAGGAGGAATAAGCATCCCCTGTTGACCGGTCACATCTGCCGTGAGCCCATAGTCTTGATCATGTAAACGGAACAACCCGTAGGCCAATCAGTGTGCAGTGATTTTGAAGGCCTATTTTGGGTCCGAATTTCGGGCCTTTCCGTTTTCAAAAATTCAAAAAATGATATTTTTTTCCCCCCAATTTAGCTTGCATTTTTCCCCACTTAAAAAGGAATTTTCAAGGAGAACGCATTTGAAAAAAATAGACATTCGATGTAAATAATATTTATAAGACTTGACAAAGATGAATAGAAATTTTAGGCTATTAAAAGAAAATAAAATATGTGAAATAAAGGCAGTATAATGTTTTATATGATTTGAAAACTTATTTACAATAAAATTGATTTTTCCCAATTTGACTGAAATATGGATAATTTTTCCCAATTCGAAAGCCACAGAACCCTTGTAAAAATGTAGAAAAATCACTGGTGTGTGAATAACGGTCTAACAATAGTTGTAAAACACATCAGACAGCATTTGACTCATTGACAGGTCATATTGGTAAACTAAATTGTTATAACGACAATATAATTTACGAAATGCTGCCTTTAAACGTGACTGTTGAAACCCCTGCGACAACAACTTGTCTGTAAGTAGCCTGCCTCGATTCAAAAACATATCGTACGCAGAACAATCCTTTGCGTATCGAATAAGTTGAGAGACATACACACCATATGCAGGTGATGATGGAATATTGCTTCATAAATATGGGAAGTGGACGATGGAGAAGCTGAAATCATCCCGTTTGTCATGAAGTTGAGTAGTTAGTTTGCCGTACATGCATGTACCTGCATCAACTTATATCACTGTGGAATAACCTAAAGTTTCCAAGAACGTGGCTTTTGCACGGAGGGCTTACATGACGATACTACCCTGGATGCAGTTTTTTCTTCAATGTTTTATTCTGTAGTTCATTTCTAGATTCTGTTCATGTTCTTGTAATACCTCCTTTTGTATACAAAAACCGTTGCAGCGACAGAACACGTTTTCGAAAGTATGTAAATGTAATTATTGGTTATAATAATTAGACCTTTTAACACACGTTTTTGAGTTGAACATTTTAAAGAAAGGCTAAGACAACAGACAGTGATCAATCTCGAAAGTTCTAAATAGAATACAAAAACAAGAGTGGGGCAAACACTGACCCCTGGACACACCAGAGGTGGGATCAGGTGCCTAGGAGGAGTAAGCATCCCCTGTTGACCGGTCACACCCGCCGTGAATTCATTGTCCGTAGTCAAATTCAATGTATGAAAACGCCCTAGACCCAGAGGCCATGGATACTACAATTTAGGTAGAAAGCTCCACAAACATCATTACCACGTATTTATTTTTTTCTTACATATGTATGGCAGTAGAGAAAAGGATTTTCTAAGATTGAAATATATGTTCACTATAAGGCCACAATGGCCCCCAGGAACTTAACCCCTCTCTCAAGGGCCATTTCACAGCATCCCATATTTATGAGTGGAGTTCGAAGACGGAAGTTTATGCTATAATTTTCTTCCTTATAAAAGATTTTATGTTCGTTACATGTTTATATCTATAAAATTCAGTGGCGGATTCAGAGGGAGGGGTGTCTATGGGTCAGATACCCCCACCCCTACTCTTTCGTTGAAATAATTTGCGAATTAATTGTATTAATGTAGAACCCCATTTCAAAACCTCCTGGTTCATAGTACCTTGCGTGCACCAGCCAACGTTTACTACATAACATTCCTGGGCCCGAAAGGTGGTTAACTTCAACACAAAGTTATCTTGGTGTTAACCTCTGTGTTAGAATTAACCATGTGGTAATCTGTTTTTCAAAAGTGAGTTAGCGTTAACTCTCGTGTTAACGTTGTGTTAACTTTAATCCACCTTCAGTACCTGTGTTAAAGTTTAACACAGTGGTTAAATATGGCCGCCAACTTAATTTTCTATCCGCCTCAGAACAAAAACTAGTTAAATGTTTAAGGATTCAGACATTTTGAGGTGTGGACTGATGCTGAATCATAACGGGGTATTATCACCGATTCCTGTTCAATAAACA
>CAJDSM010054630.1:7487-18588 GCA_903981925.1 Ostrea lurida | reverse complement strand
TATTGTCGAAATTAAAAGCTAATAGCAGATATCGAAGGCGTAAAAACGCTAATTAATGCATTCGCATGAATGAAAAAAAATAGACAGGCGAAGAAAAAAAAATTATATTGCGGAAAAGAATAAGAAATTTTAATTTAGATCCCCAAATCTCCAATTAAAGTTTGTGATTTATATTACGGTCATCACATTTTATTCAATTTACGGTCTTCATTGGGATCAGGAATGTTTGTATTACTGTCATCATGAAATTTTGAAACGGTCATCATTAGAAATTTTTGGATGGCGAATCATACTGCTCTCAATAATCATTTTGATGAGGAAACATAACTTATCAACTTGTTACACACATAGCTATGATATACAAGCAATTTTCTTATCAACTGAAAGAGGATAACTGTGTGAAAGCCAAGTAAAGTTTCCTACCGTGACACCGGATCGCCATGTTGTGATGTTACGGTCATCGGCTTCTACACAGTGCTTATCGCTGTTTGTAATCCCATAAAAATAATTAAAGTGTCAACGTAATATAGCGTTATCATGCACATACATTGTCTTTTGTTACATGTATGCGCATACTCTTGGCTGGAAGGGGGAGTGTGAGTTGTAAATAACGACACGGCTAGAAAAGCCTTCGAATGACGAAAATTTGAATACTTCTTTCAAGTAGTAGTCAATAATTGTGGCTTTTCAGGGCTGCAGTCAAGAATTTCCATTTGGGGGTACACAAGACTAGGGACTAACGTGAGGGGTCTTGGAGCCACTGTAGTCGCTCAGCAGTTCTAGGGTACCCACTCACCCGGTTATGGCTTAAACGAAGGAAATGTGTTACAGTTCATATGATAAATTAATTCCTAGTCTTTTTTTATGCCCTTGGAATCTTTGATTCGGGGGCAAATAGTTCTTAGCCCATCCGTCTGTCTGTCCATCAAATTGTTTGTTTGTTGAAACTTTAACATTGTCCAATACCTTTCAGTGGTAATTGATGGGGCTTTCATATTTTGCATGTGTATTCCTTACTATGACAAACCCTTTTCACTTTTGGAAATTTTCCTAGATTTTCCTTCATACACGTTGAACTTTGACCTACTCTTCAAAAACTTTAACTTTGGTCATAACCTTTGAATGGTAATTGATACCTAAGGGCTTTCATATTTCACATCACTAGCACCTTCCACTGTTATTGCTGTCCAAGAGGATAGTGTTTTACACACACATCTTGCTAAAGCTATTATGTGGAGCGTTTATTGCCACCATATTGATACTTCCAGGGATAAAACTTTACTTGTGAAAAATTCTGTTTTCTTGAATTTCAGCAATGTTTTGAATAGTACATAAGCCAAGTGACTGGATTACATTGAGTGAGCTTTGGTTGCTGATACCTGTTCAATTCTATGAACTAACAAAGTTGATGTTAGGGAATAACAAAAGCAAATATAATGTATGATTCTTTGCTGATGTTTACCGTATCTGATTGTGTGTATATCCTGGAATATTTTTTCTTTGCAATATAAAATGGCGAAGTAACAAAGTATGAAACGTAATCATAGTCCAAAAAAACTGAGATAATGTTTTTGTTACTAATATGTAGTTACTAAATGTGATGTCCTTCAATTTTCAGAATATTTAGAGTAGCCATGGACCCCCGCCACATCACCCAAGATGTCACCCGATGTGACCTTTGTGAGACAGCTACAGTACAGATGTACTGTGATTTCTGCCATGTCAAATTGTGCATATCCTGCCTAGGGAAACATGTTGCTGATGACTATGACAAGCATAAAGTGGTCCCATTCCAAAAACGAAAGACTACCTTGATCTATCCAAAGTGTAGGACACATCTAAACAAAGTGTGTGAATTTCAATGTAATGAATGCAACGAGTCTGTCTGTTCACTATGCACTGCCAACATGTCTTCGGATAAACATAAAGGTCACACTTTTTCAATTCTTTCTGAAATCTACAATGACAGAAAAGTAGGCATTCCAAAAGATTCAGAGGAGATTGAAAACATTATTTCTCCAGCTTATGAAGAATTAGTCACTGATTTAGAAGCTCAAATAACCAACTTGGATGACGAATACGTGAAATTCACAACAGCAGTTACACAACATGGAGAGAAATGGCACAGAGAAGTTGACAATGCTATCAGCAGAATGAAAAATGAAATAGAAGAGATGAAAATCAAACACCTAGAAATTCTGAAGAAACACTTGGATGGAATTAAACAGATACAGTGCCTTATTGAGCAATCACTGATTACCCTGAAGGAAATTGAGAAATCCAATGAAGTGTCTGTGACCATGGACTACACATCCAAAAACAAAGAGTTCAGAAAACTTCCTCCCAAAGTCCGAATCTCACTGCCTACATTTAGTCCAAACACAATAGACAGTGAACAGCTGTATAAGTCACTGGGATCTTTGATACCATTATCATTTACGACAGATGAAAATAGCTACACACTGAAGAAAACAGAAACCTCACCCAAAGAACCAATGGATGAACCAGAGCTTGTTACTACAGTAAATACTGGGTATGAAAACCTACACAGTGTTGCCTGTCTGAGTGAAGAAGAATTCTGGACAAGTGCAGAAGTCAGTGATATGAAATGCTTTAGTGTTCAAGGTACAGTTTTCAATACAATCAAAACAAAATCAGGAGAACAACCAAATGATATAGCAGTGACAAGTGATGGGGATCTAGTGTACTCTGATTGGGAAACAAGGACAGTAAATAAAGTGAAGAATGGAAAGACGGAGGAGGTGATCAGACTGCAGGACTGGAACCTCAGTCAACTCTGTGTCACCTCCTCTGGTGATCTCCTGGTTATCATGGACAGTGATGATGAAACACAGTCCAAAGTTGTCCGTTACTCAGGCTCCACTGAGAAACAAACAATCCAGTATGATGATGAGGGTAAGCCTTTATATTCAGGAAATGATTCAGTTAAATACATATGTGAGAACAGAAACCTTGATATCTGTGTGGCGGACTGTGAAGCTGGTGCAGTAGTGGTGGTCAGCCAAACTGGAAAACTCCGATTTAGATACACTGGACATCCTTCTACAACCAAAACCGAACCATTCGAACCCTATGGAACCACAACAGACAGTCAGAGTCAGATCCTGACAGCAGACAGTGATAATCACTGCATCCACATCCTGGACCAGAATGGACAGTTCCTCCGCTATATAGAGAACTGTGATCTAAAGGATCCATACGGTTTATGTGTGGACAAAAGTGACAATTTGTTTGTCACTGAGTATAATAGTGGAAATGTGAAGAAAATCAAATATCTGAAATAAGTGGTATATTGTTTGTAACCAGACTATAGAAGCAAATTGTTTAAACTTCAGCATAATGAGATAAGCATGGAATAATACAGGTTATTGCTATACAGCCATTGGGCTCTCTACTCTACTTTAGGCTTTGGTCGATAGTTTAAGATAACTCTTCACAACTCTAGAATGTTTGGGTATCTAATCTGTAAATCCCAGTCAGACATTGGATCAGTTACATTTAATGTAATCGATTACATATTACATTGAAATTGATAATCACAATTAAAAATTACATCAATTTTGAAATGTAATTGATTAGGGTACCAGACAATTGCTTTTGAAAAAAAGTGGGTGTGTAGGTAGGTAGGTAGGTAGGTAGGTAGGTGTTTTATTTATTGTTTTAAATTCCCAACTATTGTGGTTAGGGATTTTATTTTTTGTTTTCAAATCAAACTATATATAAACTCCAATAATCCAGCATTTTTTTTTATTTCGAGGACATAAACTTGTATTTACAGAAGCCTCGGTGGACAAAATAATTGTTTGTCGAGATGTAAATTCATTGGTAAGCCTATTCACAAGATCAAATACATGTACCTCAGATTCCTCACTCACAGTAGTTCCCACCTTTTAAATATTATCTTAATAAAGTACCATCACCTATCAGTGTAATACATGGATTACTAAAATAAGTTTCTATCATAAATATATGGAAACTTAAAATTTGCATGCAAGTCTTGCAATTCCCTAGCCCAATTTTGAACGATTTATTTTAGAAAGTTAAGCTTTCAAAATAAGAAATTATATCCTTTGACATTACTTATGTCCAATTATTTTCCCAATTATTGTTTCATTGTATTGTTTATAGTGACCAAGTGTTCCGTCTGTTCGTCCCACTTCCATCTGCTACTTCTCTAAAACCGCTAAACAGAATCCTATGCAACTTTCAGGGATTCTTTGTTATGTGATTCCATTGTGCACCTTTTATTTAAATTTGGATCTGATTTTTAGGGTGTCGTATATCAAAAATTGACTCTGTCATGCAATAGGGGAGGGGGTGCCTAGCTCCCATTTTCTACTCCTCATAAACCACTGATCATCATCAGAATTCCCTGAAGCTTTTAGGTATTCTTTGTTATATACATGTAATGTCACTGTACACCTCCTTGTTTTAAATTTCAATGTGACTGATTTTTTTTAGGTTACCCATAGCAAACCATGATGAAACAATGATACAGGGGCGGGGAGGGGGGACACACCATCCATCCCCCTACAGGGGAGGATGGTATCACTTTGTGAGCTTTGCTCCCGGCACTTCCAGTTCAGATTGCGTTGCTTAATTTTTATATGTCTGTTATCAATTTGTGCAGAACATATTTTCTGCGCATTTTATCAGTACTACATGTATCTTGCATTTTTATATTTCATTTTAAGAATTGAACTATTTGATGCTTCAATATCCATGTATGTGATTATATTCTGACTCTATTTTAGAAAGTTTAGGGATACAGTCATAAGCTACTTCATTCTCTAAATCAAAATCTGCATAATTTATATTGCTTTTATATCAATTTTCATAAAAGATTTTTGTTTCAATCAAAATTTGTGATTAATCATATAGTTTAACTCTAATATCTAACTCCTGTTACTTGTAAAGTTCATTGACTCAATTAAGTTTACAAAAATAAAATTTGATGGTTTCCACTTTCCTCTATATAAATTAACTGACACTTAAATTATTAGACCACCACTAGTTAGCTCTCTCTCTCTCTCTCTCTCTCTCTCTCTCTCTCTCTCTCTCTCTCTCTCTCCCCTGTAACCACCTCTCCAATAATCATTGTGTTGTACTTATACAATTAAGAGCATTATGTTGTTTGTTGGCTGCTAACTTCCATGAATATTCATAATATCAAATGCCAACAGATAGATTTGCGTACAAGGAAATCTTATAATATGTAAATATACCAACGTACCAGGCCCGTAGAATCAGGAGTTTTCCTCCACTTTTATTTCCCCTTATTTTTACGTGCAAAATCAAGATATTTTCACGTGCAAAATAAGATTTACTGACGAACACCCCCCCCCCCCCCCCCCATCTTTTGTGTTAAAAATGAATGGTAAGAACGAAACGTTGGATAAATGATGAATGGAAGGACATACAGAAAATGTCATTATATTGTAACTGATGCTGTTTTGTCACTTTTTGAACGTTGACAATATATTTTTATTGACATTTTCTGTTGTAATAAAATAAAAAAAAAATTGTTAAGTCTTTGAACATTTTCTGGCATTTCGAGGTATTCTGATCCATGACACCATCATCCGCAACAATTGATATTCTTTTATCGATATTTCATAGCGACTGCACAATTCATCTAATCCCATTTTCAAGATAGCTTTGTTTTCACCCATAAAGATATAGTGACTGTTGTGTAGAAGGGGGGAAATCTACAGTTATACACCTACTGCAACTTCTTTATATTTAAATGACTTCTTTTAATTTGACAGCAATTTCGTCACTCATTTCACACAGGAAGTATCATTTTGTGGAAAATGGTTATACCCGATATTTCAAGTGAAATTACATTTGTAAAAAAGGGTACAACAATTTGTGGATACATGCCAATTGTAATACCAATGCATTGCCATTGTTTACGAAAGATGGCCCACCCGTAGCAACCAATTATAGACCAGTGGCACTATTGAGTTGTGTTATACCAACATTATGGATATTATATATATTCAAAGTCTTGTACAATTATTTTCATCAACATAACATATTTTACATTTTTTGCCAGATGATTCTAATGTTCATTAGTTACTCGAAACATTTCATAGCATTGTAAAAAGTATTGACGAGAAAAAAATGTTTTTCATGGTTTTTCTTTATCTGTGTATCCAAAGCATTCGACAGAGTATGACATAAATTATTAATTTGTTTTAGAATAAATGTATGAAATCTTTGGCGATTTATTTGATTAGTTTAAAATATACTTTATTTAGGGAGTATCATCCTGGAGAATCATAAATGCTGGTGTACCACTGAGGTCGGTCCTTGACTTTTTGCTATTTTTGATTTAGGTAGATGACGTATCAGAAAATATGACACCATTATATAGGTTATTTGTAGATGACAACTCATTACAATGTGCATCATACAATTTAGCAGATAATGAATACATTTTGAATAACGATTCAAGTATATTCGAGAGATGGTCATCCAAATAGCTATTAAAGTTTGAAACCAAATACGATTCTAAGTCCATCATGATTTAGTCCCTGATTATCTTAAAACTACACCCCCTACCCAAATAGGGATATGGAATCAAATTATACAATAATACACGAAATGGAGAAGATATGTATAGATTTCAACTATTTAAGAAATCCTTGTTCTTGGTATTAGTATATTATGGAATAATCAAAGCATTTCAATCCTATATATTCGGATGATAAAAATGAGACGGACATTTGGTAAAGGTATTCCATTCTACTGTCTTTAAAATCACGTAAAGGAATAGTACAGCTCATTTTGTCAACAATTTGTAAAAGAATCAAATGAGACCGAATGACTCATAAAAGTGCTTTTCTGTTACAAATAACAGTTCTATGCATTTATCTGCATTTATTTCTCAAACTAAAACAATTAGATTTGGTCACTATAGTTTTGGCTTCCTGGACACAATTCAAATTTACTATATAATCACTTTTTCCCTTGTGTAACATTCGACAAACATGCGATCATTCCTGACTTGTAAAAAAAAATAATCATCTATCTTTTTATTCGGAAAAATAAGATGATTCGGAGCGAATGTTTATTTAACCCGTATGAGCTGTAATATCCTTTTAAAGATGGATTATTTCTGATTACAAAAACTTTACTCCATAACATACATGTAATTATGTTTTGATCAAATTAGTTTTTAAATAGCTGTGCTGTCTGCTTTTTTAAATATCATATTTTTTAAAATTTGGTTCTTTTGGATTTACTTCTATATTATTATATAAATATAACTTGCTGTCATTTGTTTCTTCTGTCATCTTTCAATATCTTTATAAAATTCTTCAAGTAAGCTTTAATTATTAAAGTGGAGGTCCAAATCAAATTTTCTATCAAATTGTTTATTTATTATCTACAATATTTATGCCAGCAATTGAATTTTCCTTAAATAGTTTGCAGTCAGTTAGGAAATCACTATAAATTTATAGTATTCTCTCATTATCTAAAGTGGATAATCTTTTGTATCTTTTGTAATATTTGAGCATTTGGATTAGAATGAAATTTATTACTGGGGGATCTGAACCATCGAGTCTTAGACGTTTGTCTACATACACGTACCTCTAGATATTCTTTTAAATAATTATGCTGAATTTCTTTAAAAGGGAGGAAGTCAGTCTTACAAAATGGTTTATATTCTGACACTCAGAGGTATTTATATTTATAACATTTTAAAATCAACTGATTTTTTTCTTAAGAACGAAGTATCTTACATGTATGACAAGAAAGATAACTCTAAATTTTAGAATGGTACCACACTGCACTGCGTCAGGAGCCGTGATTTCATCAAAGGTCGTACGCCCAGCGTAACGTTACGCCTGGCGTAAGTCCCGGAGTAACAGCAAAATCTAAGACCAATTTTGTTTCATCAAGAGGCTTAACATTACACCTGCCTTAAGTTAACCCAAATGTTCACGACTTGGTCAGAAAATACACCCGACTAGATATTTGGCGTAAGCCCTCTGACTAGCCTAATTAGGGCGTAAGTCTACGACCTTTGATGAAACAGGCCCCAGGGACTTTCCTATCAATACGCTCCGCCCAACAATCAGGGAAATGCTATGCTATGCTACAGGTAACATTATGATGAATTATTGGGGGAGAAATGTTGTATTTATCCATGAATATTATCGTTTGGGAAAAAATAAGCAAATTTAATTAAAACGAAAGTTGAAATCTGTTGACGAGCTAAACTTGAGGGGCATATGATATGCTGTTTGTAATCCTCGAAAAATAAATAGTGTCAGCGTAATAGCGTTATTGTACAAACATTGTCTTTTGTTATGCGCATACTCTTGGCTGGAAGGGGGAGTGAGAGATGTATGAATACCTCTTTCAAGTAGTAGTCAAAGTAAGACTGTGGTTTTTCAGGGCTGTAGTGAAGAATTTCCATTTGGGGGTGCACAAGACTAGGGACTAACGTGAGGGGTCTTGGATCCGCTGTAGGCGCCCAGCAGTTCTGGCTGTCCCAGGTAATGTTTGCAGGGGGTTAACTCCCACCCACTCACCCGGTTATGACTTAAACGAAAGAAATGTGTTACAGTTTATATGATAAATTAATTTTTTGCTAACAATATATAATATGTAATTAATAAATTTTTGATTCTTCATTTTTCATAAGATTTAAAGTAGCCATGGACCCCCGCCACAGTGCCCAAGATGTCGCCCGATGTGACCTTTGTAAGACAGCTATAGTACATGTACAGATGTACTGTGACTTTTGCCACGTCAAATTGTGCATTGCTTGCCTAGGGAAACATGTTGCTGATGACTATGACAAGCATAAAGTGGTCCCATTCCAAAAGCGAAAATCAACCTTGATTTATCCAAAATGCTGTACGCATCAAAACAAAGTCTGTGAATTTCATTGCAAGGAATGCGACATGTTTGTCTGTTCATTTTGTGCTGTATCTTCAGATGAACATAAGGGTCATACATTTTCAATTCTTTTCGAAATGCACAACGAGAGAAAGTTAGATATTACAAAAGATACAGAGGAGATAGGAAACATTATTTCTCCAACATATGAAGACATAGCCATTGATTTAGAAACTCAAATTACCAACTTGGATGGAGAATATGTGAAATTTACAACAGCAGTTACAAAACATGGAGAAGAATGGCACAGAGAAATTGACAATGCTATCAACAGAATGAAAAATGAAATAGAAGAGATGAAAATCAAACACCTGGAAATTCTGAAGAAACACTTGGATGAAATTAAACAGATACAGTCCCTTATTGAACAATCACTGATTACTCTGAACGAAATGGAGGAATGTAATGAACTTGAAGTGTCTTTGACTATGGAATACAGATCCAAAAACAACGAATTCAGAAAACTTCCTCCCAACGTACGAGTCTCAAAGCCTACATTTAGTCCAAACACAATAGACAGTGAACAGCTTTACAAATCACTGGGATCTTTGATGCCATTATCATTTATGACAGATGAAAATGGTTACAAATTGAAGAAAACAGAAACCTCATCCAAAGAACTGATGAATGATCCAGAGCTTGTCACTACAGTAAATACTGGGTATAAAGACCTCCGCAGTGTTACCTGTCTGAGTGAAGAAGAATTCTGGACAAGTGCAGAAGTCAGTGATATGAAATGCTATGTTAAGAGTATTTACACAGAATCTTTGTGTATTATATTCTTCAGAACACAGCCAATCGGGAAACAAGGCCAAGAGTCGTGAGTATCACGGTCGTAGTGAAGAACTTGTATTGTAGTGACAGTGAGAAATTCTTTTACGCTTAGAAAGAGAAGGACGCGAAGTAGCTGGCTGATACACGCACTGACGCCTACGAAACTAAAAGTGAAGATGGAGGAGCAGGAAGGAGGGCTAGATTCACATGGAGCTCGCTCGGATATGATGTATTTAAGGAGACATTTACGTTACCTGGAAGGCCCAATAAGTTGAAATTTTAACGTGTGCTAAAATTGCTTCGGTGAGGCTGCGGATAGGACATGGGGTGAAGTATCGAGAGGCTGCGCCGGAGAACGCACATTATTCCTCACGGGTTGTTATGTTGTCTCGAGTAGATGTTCCATAGAGAAACAAACAATCCAATATGATGATGAAGGCAAGCCGCTATATTCAGGAAATGCTGACTTCAAATACATCAAAGAGAACAGAAATCTGGATATCTGTGTGGCTGATTGTGAAGCTGGTGCTGTAGTGGTGGTCAACCAGGCTGGAAAACTGAGGTTTAGATACACTGGGCATTCTTCTGCTACCAAAAACGAACTATTCGAACCCTGTGGAATCACAACAGACAGTCAGAGTCAAATATTGACCACAGACAGTGATAATCACTGTATCCACATCCTGGCCCAGAATGGACAGTTCCTCCGCTATATAGAGAACTGTGATCTGGAAGACCCATTCGGTTTATGTGTGGACAAAAGTGACAACTTGTTCGTCGCTGAATATAATAGTGGAAATGTGAAAAAAATCAAATATCTGAAATAATTGCTATATTGTTTGTAGTCAGGCTATAGAAACGCATTGTTCAAACTTAAGTTTATCGAGATAAGCCTACTTTTAAAAATACAGGATATTGCAATATAGCCATTGGACTCTCTACTCCACTTTAGGCTTCATAGCCTCTTGGTAGATAGTTTGATTTTTTCAACAACAAAGAAAAATTGAATTTACGCAACTATGGAATGTGCGCATATCAATATGAAAAAGATTATCACTATAGTGTTCGTTATCTCTGCCTTTTCGTTTACTTAATAGTCAAAAGGTTTTCACCTTCTGAAACATTACAATTGTCAAACTCTGCTGATAGCAGATATTACCGGTATTGGTATGTACTCCTTGTAAATAGTATATCCCCCATACCCATCCACCTCCCATCAACGAAGTAAGAGATATACATGTACATGTATATTGGTATCGCCGAGTTGCAAATTCTATGGTCGTTAAAACGATGTACGCTTAACTTCTTGTTTTTGTATTTGTTAGTCTCTCTCTCTCTCTCTCTCTCTCTTCTCTCCTCCTCTCTCTCTTCTCTCTCTCCTCTCTCTCTC
>CAJDSM010054624.1:0-11391 GCA_903981925.1 Ostrea lurida | reverse complement strand
AATATAGTAACTACAAAATTACATGATGAGAACAAATACAGTTTTACCTTACCGTTAAACTTATGTTACCGTTACAAGTTATAAGTAGACTCTAAGTTACTGGTATCTCAAGTTATAGTCAAGCTTGACAAGTTCTGATGCATTAAAGTTACTGTCTTTACAAGTTCTGATACCTTAATAGTTAAAATGAGCTACTTACAAGTTATGATGAGCTTAGCAAGTTACTGGTATTAATTACAAAGTTACTGGTAGCTTAACAAGTTTATGGTATCGATTACAAGTTATAGTAACAGTTACAAAGTTACTGATTCTATAGGAACTGTTATTAAAGTTTATTGACTTTACAAGTTATAGTCCTTGCAGTTAACTGATTAAAAGTTCTGCTTATAGACGGATATAGATGACTTATAAAGTTAATGATACTTTAAATTACTGTGTACGAAGCTGATCGCTCGTTTTCAAACAAGTTACTGATAATCATTACAAAGTTGTCTGTTACCGAGAGTTATCAACTATTATGCCTGTTACCTTACATTAAAGTTACCTGATAACCTTAAACGATTACTTGTTACCTTATAAACAGTTAGTATTAAAGTTACTGGTATCTAAAAGAGTATAGTATCTTTACAGTTACTTTGACGTTCGTTATGGTTTTACAAAGTTTTATGTTACCAAATACTGATAAGTTGTCATTTAAAAGTTACTGTTTTAAATACAGTTATGTTACGATTAACAATGTTGTCTTAATAAGTTATATTATTAAAAAGTTATGATACTTACAAGTTACTGTCATATTAAACCAGTTATAGTAACCTTACAATAGTAATGGTATCCTTACAAGTTATAGCTCTTACAGAGTTAATTGATTTACCCTTGAAAGTATATGTTAAGGAGATTTACATGTCACTGGTCACTACTTACGAGTTAGTGGCGGTATTGACCAATTAACAGAGTTACTGTGATACCTAACAGTTACTGTTACCAATACAGTTCATGATACCTTACAATTAGTTAATTGTAACAAGTAACTGGTACTTACAATCTTACTACGTTAATCATGATTTAGAGTTAGTGGTATCTTAAAAGGTTAAATGTTAACGAGATCTACAAGTTACTGTACCTTACAATTACTGTTTCGGGGCATACAAGTTACGTTAATTAAAGTAACTGTAATTCAAGTTATGATATTACAAGTTAACTAGTATCCTTTGAATCAAGTGTAATGGATACATTACAATTATTGTTACCGAGCTATGTAGTACAGTTACTGAGTAAGACCTTAACAGTTATGTTAAGTTAAAGTTATGTTGTAACCCCTTAAAGTTACTGGTATCAATTACTAAAGTTATGGTACTAAAAGTTACTGTATTTAACCAGTTAAGTAACTTACAAGGATTAAATGGTACATTACAAGTTATTACCTTACAGGTTACTGATTGTATACAAGTTTACTGGTATCCGTTACAGTTCTCGGTATTCTTAAAGGTTATAGTAACTAGATATACTGATACCCTTACAATTACTGATTAAACATTTAAAAGTTACTGATACTTACAAGTTTATACTTTAAGTTTGAATTTTACAAGTACATCTGTTACCAACTGCGTTTTAATTTTTAAAGTTTGAGACCATTACAAGTTATTTTAGTAGGCCATTGCGAATTACAAGTTACTGTTTGCCAAGAAGCCATGAAGTAGTCATGTATATCTCTCGAGATCATAGAGAGATAAAGTACTGCGCAGGTATCAGCATCGAGGAAGTTACACAGTCAGAACTGTTACTGTAACATTGCTGTCTTGTTTACAAGTTACTGGTTATTACAAGTTCTGTTGCTTTAAAGTAAACTGTTACACCTCATTACAATGAGTTACTATAGATACAGTCTACAAAGTTTATGTTACTACTTTAAGTTTACTGGATACTATTAAAAGTTAATTTTTATACGGCGTAACAAGTTGCTGGTCTACCAGATTAAAGTTCTGGTACTTATACAAGTTATGTATGTACATTCAAGAAAGTTAACCTGGTTTGGTAAAGTTATTGTTACTACAAAAAGTTTACTGTTATATCTTACAAGTTATCACGTAACATTACAAGTTACTAGGTACTTTACAGAAGTTATGTAATTACAAGTTTATGCTGCCATTATCAAGTTTACTGGTATCTTACAAGTTACTTGGTGTCTTATACAGTTATTATAACCTTACAAAGTTACTGATACCTTACAGTTATGTTAATAAAGTTACTGATAAGCATTACTATATAGTAAACTTAACAGTTATAGATACCTTTACAAGCTTTCTGGTTACTTAAACGTATGATTTTTACAAAGTTATAGTTAAACTTACAAGTAATTGGTTATCATTAACGTTGCTTGTAAATTAAAGTTAACTGAAGGTTACCTTAAAAGTTACTGATCCTTACAAGTTTACTGTTGTACAACGAAAAGTTTAGTAATTAACAAGCTTATGGTATCCTTACAGTTATAGTAACTTACAATTCCTAGCCACTGTATAAGTTACTGTTACGATGATTACAAGGTATATCTGATAACCTTAACAAGTTACTGTTACTTAACTTTATAGCGTTACCTTTACAGTACTGGTATTTAACAAGTTGCTGTACTTACAGTACTGGTTATGTATGAGTTACTGATACTTACAATTTACTATTACTTAGTACAGTTACTAGGGTATATTAACAGTTGCCTTGTACATTAAACCAAGTTTTCATTCGGGTAGGACGTAATTAAAAGTTTACTGATACCCGTACAAGTTACTGTTACAAAATCTTATATTATAGACTTACAGTATCCTGGTATCGTTAACATAGTATTGTACATCAAGTTTGTTAACTGATTAAAGTACTGTTACCGTGCACTTACAGCGTAGTAACTAGTACCGAAGTACATGAGTTATAGGTATACATGTACATCGCAAGACAGGTTTGCAACACATACAGTTATTGGTTACTATTACAACATTACTGTTACATTTTACAAGTATGTATGTTACAAGTTTTTGTTGTTACCGTTACTGTTACGTTTACAAAGTTATATACTTACAGTAAACTGGTACTTACAGTGTACTGATACTTACAAGTGTTATGAACATTACACAGTTACGTCCGAGCTACAAGTTGTTAACCTGCTTACAAGGGTTACTGATACCTTACAATGTTACTTGGTTACCTTAAGTTAAATGATCTGTACAAGTACTGTTACCCGTAAACAAGTTGGGACACTTGTTACTTACTGTTACGTTAAAGTTACTGTTTTACCGTTTAACAGTTGTACATGTGTGGATTTACAAGTTTATGTACTTTCTAAGATTACTGTTATCTTAAAATGATTATAAGTATGTACTTTAACGTTGACTGGTAACATTAAGTTATGTTACTTACAGGATTACGTTCATTTACAGTTATGTTATTACACTTACTCGTAACCATTAACCCCCTTCGCACTGCAATTTCAATACGTTTCCATACTTCAACGATCAAATGATAGTATAGTATCGTGGTGATGTTCATAAGACGTAAAGTAGGTGTGACAAAATACAACATGTATAATGACCATCAGTACGGTAAATCTTTTATTCCATGTACTTTATAGCACAATTCTAGCTACGATCAAAATGATAAGTACGCCCTCATGACTTTCCAAACCACCATGCTCCGTATTAACACGAACAAGACATCCTTACATACCATACGATTATGCGATCGTCTAATATCAAACGTCTCGTTGGTGCACTTATACGGCACGGGTACCATACCGCGACTCGTTATATGCTTGCGTGTCATGTATGCAACTTTTTAAATTGTTACTTATAGTAGAGTTTAGCTTGCATTCTTAGCGCACGAAAAATTACATAGGATCAGTACATCCTCTTCATTAGCTTTACCCCGTGGAGAGTGCCCGGGTAGAATCTGAGTACCAAACCAGTTGGTCAATGACGTGCCGTTCCCATGCCGAATAAGCTTGTAGATATCCCTCTTTTTCACCGCAAAACATTCACTAGAATGTTTGAGCATGTTAAAAATTTACGGTGCGTGGTCGTGGTATTGATCCATGACGCTAGTTCATGCCAAACTCAGACGAACCTACTGATAACGACAGCACGATTTAGAAGCAGCAAAAATAAGATCGTAATAGTAAATTTTGTGGTCCCAGATGTGAATGGGGGCCTTATAAGGATTCTTGACCTTACAAGATCGAAGGAGCCTAATAAGCTTAATGAATGTAAACTTACAGTAATTCATAATTATTAATGATTACAAATTAAGTAACTTATAGTTCTAAGTTACAGTACACGTATGGTCTAACAATAGTTGTAGAATTAGTGTAACTTGTAAGATTAGTATAACTTGTAATATTACGACTAGTAATATTGTTAGGTTAGTATACCTTTCAAGGTTACTGTGAGATAATGTAACTTGTAGGATAACTGTTTTGGAGATATATCTAACTTTATTTTGCATTCTTGTGACACTTGCACAACCTCATCCAAGGGATGATCATTATTAGTGACCAATATTCCAAAATAATATTATGACTGGATAAATATTTGTGTTAACATGCATATGGTATCCCGTTTTCACGTTCTGAAAGTCAACGAAGATAGAAAAAAAAAGAGATTTTCACAGGGGCGTGATACCTTCTAAAGTACGTCCATGACGTTAAATCTTTTTGATATGAAACCAGCACTCTTGTAGCGTTAATTAATATAAATCAGGGTGTTTCAATGAGTTATATATGTTGCATTTTTAAACTTTAAATATCTTTTGTGCTTACCATCCTTTTTACACACACCTCTGATATCATTTTAAACACCAAATCCAACATATTTTTATTTGTTTGAAAAAGTTCGAGAAAATCATTGCATCATTAAGCTTAATTGTAACGATGAATGACGATATCACAATTTGAATTCCTTTCTAAATGGATTTGACTGATCAAACGAAGGCTGAAATTGTAACACAGTACTCTATCTACATGTACCATTGTAAACCACCAAAAAATCATTTTGAGGTAAAAGAAAGAAAATTACGCTAAAGGAAGAACTTATCAGGGGGTTAGTAACAAAGTTTGAAAAGGCAAGCATGGACAGTATTTGATAGAAGACATGGAACCCAGTACCAGGGCTTAAAAAACCGATGACCTTATCAAATAAGAAGTGACTCCATTTATTCGCCCTTACTTGCAGAGAAAATATAGCGATCTACAGACTGTTGTGGTTTCAACGGAGGTAAGCTACACCTCATACTCTTCATTTGCTGTTTATTGCACTGGTTAGAGAAAAACATTTTTGAACAGATTAATATTCATACAAACACGAAGAGTATGGCTCCGCATTCACTAGATCTAAACCCTTTGGACTCTTTTTTATTAGGACTCTTAAACGATAGGGTAATACATGCCCAAACCACAGTCAGGCACTGAACGAACTCTAAAGGAACACATCGAATTTTATATTAGGGAGATATCTTTTGGTAAATGTTTGAATAATCGTGAAAGCTTCTCTCTTTTGGAAGAGACAGTGGTCATTTTCAACATTTTACTGTAAACATTGACGTTTATGAGATATGATAAAAATAATGACGTAATTAAGAAATTTGACTAAGTTTCAGTTGTTGATTAAAATGTCCGTTAAATTTGAAAATTAGGATCAGAGCATTATTCACAATGAATCTAATGGATACATATAGTTATATGATAAAACCTTTTTTCTTTATCTAGGTTCCTGTGTTTGGTTCAATTATAGATTCAAACGTAGCATTTATTATGCAAATATTATATAATTACACGTATACTCATGAGCCTCTTCCACTTCAGAAACACAACGTTCATCGATGAGATTTTGGCGGTCTTTTATTATCAATTAATTGTACCAACTGCAAATACGGGCGCTTAACGTTACCAAAATAATTAGTTTATATTCCCAGTCACTTACCCACAACGAATTGTCAACTAATACACTTAATAGTTCGTATACGTGAGCGAGCTTCAGTAGCTGAAGAAGTATAGAGAACGTTGACACCGTTAGGTCGAGCGCAGATGCTAAAAATACATCAGAGGATCCAGTTTTATTTTTCACAAGAGGAGTTGTTTCTACCCCATTCCATTTTTAAGGGTCCCCAGTCTACACTCAGTACCAACACCCTGAGCTCCATCCATGGCAGGCCTTCCGTCAAGGTCCTCTTTTTTATTATTGCTAAGAGTGCATTCAGATCCATTAAACAATCTGTGAATCATTTGATTACAGGCTTGAACAATGAAACCTTTTTTGATTTAGTGCACCTCCTCAGTCGTTTTAAGACTTAATTAAGTAAAGTAGTATGGTTGATTGTCACTATATGTGCATGTGCCGTGCAAAACGATCGCTAATATTTCGGCAATGGTGGGGTGTTAGTCATACCATCTTCCCTGTCACATGAATATCGATTAGCACGGAATTTAACATGAACGGTCGCTATAGTAGCGGAAAAAACAGAGGCCTGTTTGCTTACAGGAACCGGTGAGTTTGTCTGTAGGAATGATAGTAGGGGTCTATATCAAAGACACGTAATTTTGGATTCGTAAACAGTGATTCATTGAAACGTATATTATTTAGTGATAAATACAATTCAACGCACGACTTGCCGGGCTCATGGCGGTTGTGACTGGTCGAAAGGGAATGCTCACTCCTTCTAGGGCGTCCAGAAGTACATTTTATCCCGACTTTTTGTCTTTATTAGTAAGAGTTTTTTGTTTACTCTGATGAAGGGACAGATCATCCCTAGAATCAATCTAAATATTGTTTGTGTCGTTTGTAGATTATTTTGCACAATGCATCACAACATGTTAGAGTTGCTTTTGTATAGACACTTTTTAAAAACACGTATATTTCAAATGAACCACAGAGTGAGAGTTGTTGGTACATGTATATACACTCGCTGCAACAGTAATAATAAATTTCATAGCATACGTATATTATAAAGTAGTGCTACATTGTCAGGTTTCTTCTATCAGTTTTCTTATCAACAAAATGCAAATAGGAGCTTTTGAAATTGGGGTTTGCACTAAGTTATTTTATCAATGAAAAGGCGAAGATAACGAATTTGTGATTAATTTCTTAAGTCCAAAAGAGAATACAAAACAAGAGTTAGGCAAACAAGGACCACTGGACACACCAGAGGTGGGATCCGGTATCTAGGAGGAGTAAACATCCCCTGTCGACCGGTCACACCTGCCGTGAGCCTATTGCTTTGACCAGGCAAACGGAGTAATACGTAGTCAATATCAATGTACCGGTATAAAGAACAGTTTAACAATTGCTATGTAAACACCGTCACAGAATCAAACTGACCGCAAACTGTAGGAGTTTATAATCGAGTAAACTAGATAGTTGAGGTTTTGCGAAATCGCTGTACCTGTAAGTAGCCAGAGTGACCTGTTGAAACCCCTGCAACAAGATCGTTTTTTTAAAAGTAGTCGTGTTCGAATTTTTAAAAAAAAAACGATCATACGTAGAACAAATCCATTAACAGTAAAAATAAAATAAATGTCTGATTAGTGTGAAATTTATTCGATCGAATGAATAACTAAGAATGTAGTTGTTTTGGTGGCAGCGATAGTATAAAAAAAAGTAGAATCCTTCGTAATATCTACGCTTTTTTCTGCGTGGGTTCGTCGAGCGCAGCTAATAGCAATAGGAACTCTCAGGTAACAAAGGAGACCAAATAGAGGTTAAAGGTTTTTCATGCCCTTTTGTCACAAATGATTGTATATCGCAAATTTAGAAAAAAATGAAGAAGTATGGTGTTTATGATCTATGCTATGTGGACCGGAGAGAGAGATCTGCAAGATTGGTAAACAATCACTATGGGTATTCTATAAATTGAAAATCGATATACATTGGAGCAGTCTCGAGTGAACTACAATCTTGTGGAAGGTGAAGCGAGCTGATTGTTGACTTGTCTCTGTTGAGGATCACCATGATCCAACCTCATGTCGCGTATAATAAGTGGCCTCCTGGGCTTTGTCCTTTCTTCTTTGATTTTTCGATAGTCTATACAAGAAATAGTAAAGCTGGATAGAACGGTGGAAGAACAATGATATTCTATGGTTAGCGTTTTTTCTTTTTAGAATCTTTCCCTCCAACAACGTTTTAAAGTTAGCTGATATAAATGTCTGTATATAAATGCAAAATTGCAAAGTTTGTCGTAAATGTAGAAAAGTGGCACGCTGTCAGCAAATTTTATTCTCTACTTACAAAGTGAAGAAACTGTTGAGGATCAGTCTTTCGGTTTAAAGAAATGGCAATCACTAAATTCAACGAGAGTTCTCGCGTAAGAGTTTACTACATTACGTTTGATTCACCGCCGTGTCTATTGCAAATGATGCAAAGTATAGCTCAACATATATCAGATTATCTCACCCCTTCCTCGCCGTCTATTCTAAGTACAAGAAGTGCGTTATTCATCTCAAGATTTATCTCAGTAATGACTAATCGATGGAAAATAACAAACCTATCACATTGGGGAAAATGCAACGAATTATACGTCATTGTGCTGTTCTTATTATACATTATATTTCATCTAAAAAAAGTCCAAGCCACAAGTTAAACATTTCAAGATATTGTCTTTCATGTTTGTAGTCCTTTTTATCCGTGATGTAACATATGACCCAGTGAGACCTACCAGCGCTTACAAAGAAGTTGTGCATGCTTTCACGCCAGTGGACTTCACCTTGCCTGTTGGACGCTGGTTGGTATCAGAGTAAGTCAAATTAGACCTCAAGGATTACAGAGTTAACAACAACGGGCGCGAAAGATTCCTTGTGATTGATCAAAGGGTCAACGTTTTGGGCCATGCAAAATTTCTACCCATCTATGTTTCTAATGTCCTCACTATTGCGAAATTGTGTCCTGAACGAACACTAGCACTGTTATCTATTTTCCTTTTTAAAGTCATTTTTTGTCCTTATAACCTTGGCTCTGAATGACGCATTGGTGTGGCTACAGACAATCATCGATTCACCAACGCCCTTTTTTCTTCTCGAACGCATAAAAATTCAGTTTACAACCTTTAAAGTTGCGTCACAATGATCCTCCTCAAAGCAAGTGTTAGAGCGAAGTTAGCATTACAACTGGATCGTGCTATCTGTGTTACTTATCTTAGGGTTAAAGGTGAGCACAAACAGTTTTCCGGACATTTATTTCCGTTATGATACAGATTGTCTGCTTGACATCAAGTCACAAGCATTCCATCCTGTCAGAATAGGCATCGAGCAAACGTTATCATGGCTATCGTTTATGCACTACTCTTCGTTTAGAACTGCACTAATAACCCGAGGGCCGTCTAGAGTAACGAAATAGGAAATGGAGTCATCAAATTCCATTTGCCATTGAACCACTGTCCACCATTCAATGTTTTCAGATTGACTCATCTAACTAGTTGCTGCTCATATGATTTCTAAGAAAACAATTGAAGGATTAGCACGTGTCCCTAGGGTACCCAAGATGTAATCCTTTCCAAAAGTCCAAAGTCTGGGGTAAACTAAAGTATTCGTCGGGCTGAGGGGGGGGGGCACTTATTAATTATGTAGGGATGATGCTTCCTGACATATCGGCCAGACACCCACCACCCCTCTCATGTATTTTTAGATCTTGAAGAACTTGTATATATTTCATATAATTTTCTGTTTCAGCATGGTGATCGGACATTTTACCCAAATGTACGTCCACATTGGAACTCGCCTGCTAATAAAGGCAATACAGGGATGGCAAGAGTAGTCAGATAGTTCTTTCTATCAAGCCGCCTACCCATCTTCACTAAGGCCAAGGGGTTTGATGGTATACGACGGATTCCTTAAATGTTTTAATTATGTTAATTTTCTAATGGTCAGCAAAAAAATTTGAACGTTACTTAACTATGAGAAAATAACAGCTATTCTCTCCAATTCCTCATTGACCTTAAATTGTCTACCGCAAAGGACCCGTCCCGAGTGTTTTACACGGTTTTCCATATGACATGGTATGATGAAATAATGCTGAGTAAAGCGGTCCGTTAAAGCAGATCTTTTTTGCCGAAAATTACATAGTGTCAATCCTGACCAGTACGAAGACTAAAATGAGTTGTCACTAGCATATTGTCAATCTCATGTTGTTATTATAAACATAAGAATTTATCTGCATGTACAAGCGAATCTTCATGATAAACGAAAAAAAAGTTGCACTGAACGTTGTACTTACATAATAAAGATATGTGATAAGTAGTGCGTGTATTTCACTATTTTCCACAAAACTTGATCTTTCAAATATTTGGCTGAATCCATTAGATAATGCCATACTTTAATCATTTTAAACATTAAAAGGCTGGCAAACATAGAATTTAGGGGTCAAAAGTATCTTCACTGTACACAGTTAAGCGTATCTGTCGATCATGATTCGTGAAAGCAAGTAATTAAGTTCACTGTACTACACTGTCAAAGTACACCTTGTAATATGTTATCATTCTCATAGCATTATTATTCCTCTCACTATCTCGTTATATCTGATAAAAAAGGCGATAGAGGACATGAGCTGATAATTTCAAATCTGCATCAAATTTTTATTTACGGAGATGCGAAAGAAATTAACGACTGAGGCAAGATCCATCAACGGACGCAGACCCCGTCGGATATCCCAAGAGGAGGGACTCAGATGCTCTAGGAGGAGGTGTATAGCATACCCATGTTAGATCAGGCCAACAGAACTAGCGTGAACCCTTTATCTTGGACCCAGGAAAATTCGGATAATTCCATAGTCATAGAATAAGTTGTGTAAGAGAACAGGCATGAACCACTTCAAGACATGCATTTAGATGCTAACGGATTGTTGTATTGGCTGCAAAAACTAGAAGGCTATAAACGACCATTGAGAGTTGAAAATGTCTGAACTTTAATAACGTAGAATCTTAGAAAGTAAGGACTGACAGCCTATTTTGATTCTTAAAGTTGGCAAGGAATAACAAACTGTATAAAATTGTTTTTTCCATTTAAAAAAATAATCCACCGCCTTATCCCCTGCTTTGACATGGAGCATAACAAGTATAGTTACTCAACTCATGATAACATCAATAGAAAAAAAAGTAAAAGACACCATGCAGATGCGGATATCCAAAAATACATCCATAGATAGATTTAAATTGGTATTCATTAAAATAAATTCAAAACTGTACCAGTTCATAATTTGTTGATAGGAAGGAATCATATTAGATGTCCCACGTCTAAGTTTAAATCATCATAGCTAACAAATTTCCTCACCCAACAAAACTTCTGTTAGATCAAGACACGTATACACTCCTCTGATTTATTTTGGTGGATATATATATAATAATGGGATAAAAATCCCTACCAAAGTGTTTTAT
>CAJDSM010054622.1:989-14282 GCA_903981925.1 Ostrea lurida | reverse complement strand
TGCAGGGGTTTTAAAAGTCTCCTTTAAAGTCAGCATTTTTCAAACTCTATGGTCGTTATATAACGATCTACCTTGCCAATTCAATAAATTTGCGAAGTTAACATTGTGTTAAACGTAATAATAATCCCAAAAAACATAGTGTATAGGGCAACACGGACCTCCGACGTTAGTTTTGGTCACTCTTTCTCGTCCGCTTGTTCCGGTTTGTCTGTTTTGCCGTTGTGTTCCCGGCGTTTGTCTCGCAAAAAACTACAACAACAATGGAGCTACCATAAAAAAAACTTATGTGTAAGACTAGGTTCATCCAGAGACTTAATGTGCATATTAACATGATTTCCATGTGGGTGTCCTTACTGACAAGCCTATTGCTACACAGTTAACTCTAAAATAAGAGACTGGGGACTAACATTTTTTGAACGGAACACTTCAGACACGGAGATCCGGGGTTAGAAGTTTGCAACGCTACTTTTCAAAAGAAATCTGTTAACATTGACCAACATTAAACTTTCTGAGATACTTATTCGCACAGTTAGTAGTGATCTATTTCATATTATTAAAATTACATTATCGACGTGGTTTACTTATATGAAATTTCTCGTTTCTTAAACGTGCACTTGTATCCATCCAGACCACAAATTATTTAATAATGATTTTAGTCATTATCCTAACCTATATTAACCTCAATCTTCGAATTCGAGCGAGCGCGAGGAAGTAATTATGGCCTAGAAAACTTTTCAAAAATTTATAAAAACTGGTCAAGTATATGTCTTTTGAGTGGGACAGTGTTATGGACTTTGTAGAGGTTGTATTCAAATATACACATATCTGAGACTAGATTTTACTCCTCCACATTCATAAGTACAAGTGTACATTCCTTGTTCACATCGATCTCAGAGCGTATATACACTCGTTTTTTCAAATATTATTTACAAAAAATTGATCTGTAGATTTTTTAGCTACTTTTGCATAGCATTCAGATAACGTATTACGAAACAATTTTTTTAATCCCTGATACCCGACACACAACTTTACTCTGTAAAGTCTGACGCCTAGACTCTTTGTTACAGAAGTGAGACGTATTATAATATTTGGTTATCATTAGCTTTGAAATGTATCAAAATATTCCAACCAGAACAGTGCTGAATGGCATAGGAAGCCCAGAAATTATTTCGAGAAATATGTGACAGAGGGTAAATACGACTTTTCCAAAATTACCCTGCATCAACTCCTTTGGAAAGCGCCCCTTCCACTTGGCATGTGGAAAACATCCGCGGAAGGAACGGTAACGATATATCGTCTGCTTTTCATGCACAATACACACCTCTATTGGCAATTATATCGTTATCTTAAGTACCACAAGAAGGTTACCTGACTGTTATTCGTACTATTTATATACATGTGATTTAAATCTGATTTAGAGATCTCACTACATATAGGCAGGAGAACTAGACAACTACATGTCACAAAATTGATTATCAAAAAACAGCTTTTTGATTTGGAAACCATGTGTGGAATAGATATTTTTTACCTAGTTAAGCGGTTAATTTCAGCATCTAGTATAGACAAGAGGTGCATAGTGCCTAAAATGAACCCACTTTGTCCGAACGATAAACCACTTGTCTTTGCTTATTTGCATGGAAATAGATGAGCTCGAAAGTGATGGGAAGTAAGTCAATTGGACCAGGAGCCTGCCCCAGGTTGTTCCTTTGAAAAGTGTAACAATGTCTATTTACATCGCCAGTATTGTGTTCCAATATGTCAATTACTATGAACTGAGAAGGATTTAAGACGATATTCATCGACACTTGGATCCTGATATTGAAGCATAGGCGTCACCACTGGTTTTTTAAAAGGGGGGGCTTCTAAAAGTAATGTGGCTAAGGTAGCCAAAAAAAAGAGGGGGGGAGGCGTGGGGCACTACACACTGCTAGTTGTTTCTGAGTCAAGGGGGCGAGAAGCGAAGTTACATAAATAATTCAGTGACAAAAACACAGATAAAAATTATGGAACATAGAGAGGTGTAAATTAACTTTGTAATATATAATAGGCGCACATACACACTAACTTCGTCGATTTAATATGGAAATTCTTGATTCGCAGTGTAGTCAATAAGAGATACATAAAATTTTAAACCAGAAGCAATTGAAAAACAGAGAAGAAAAACATATAACAAGGACATAAACTGATGTAATGTCACGCTTGTTTGCGATTTAACAAATATCTATTATGGCTTATACAACATAAATAAGTTTGACAAAAAATGGGGGGGGGGGGTGCGCAGCAAATTCCCTATGGTTGAGCCATATGCCCTTCTGAGTATAATTTTGGTTGAAGAATTTATTTATTTTGCTCTTATTTAGTCAACGTCAATGGCTGTTTTAATGCTTATGAAGCTAAATTAGGGTTTTGTATAAGAAAAAGCTTGCAGAGAACTTGTATAATAGCGAATTCTTGCGATAATAATCCAGATTTCCTTTAATCATTATATTCTATACGTCATCACCTTCTATTACAGACGTGAGATTCTGTGCCCGACCAGGGTTATCACTAATTTCTGTCACAGGCAAATTTGAAATGCCTGTTTACTCTGTGATCCAAGAAACGAGCATTGGTAACCGACGCGTCAAATAGAAATCTACGTCTCTATAGCGTGATGGAGGAGGCATGTGGGAGAACAGACCGAGGGTCGGTACACGGCGGAGAGATTTCTTGTTAGAACCGGAATATCAGAACAAACCGCAATGGCACTGTCATAGGTGGTTTATGTGGAGGAACAACCCCTACACATATATGAGAGACTAACAACTCTGACAAATTCACTGTACTGAGTTCGCCGAAAAATTATGATTTAGTTCATTATAAGGATGAGTCTAGTCAACACACGGGTTAAAGGTTGCCTCTCCCATTGTTTTTCCCGAAAATGGGTACAAATACACGAAATTCTATGTGTTAATTAGTTCTTTAACCCTAAAGCTTTGTAACATTACATGACAGCGTTCACTCTTTAAGCATGGATGATAAAAATACTCATCAAAATGACGGCAGATAAGTGAAACACTGTGTGTTCAATCGTAAAATCAACACACAAAAAATAATCGATCTCAATTACTCGAGCAAATATTCGATGATGCATAGTCAAACACGGACCTCATCCGACAAAAAAGGAAGTGTAGAATCAGGTGCACTATTAGAGGAGTTCAAGCATCCTCTGTGAAGACATAGAGACGGTTTCACCCCCGCCGTGAGCTCTTTCAACGAAATGAAAAGTATGAGAATCGAATTAAACCGTACCCGCGAATCGAGTTCAGGAAAATTAACAGTTAACACGAAGGAGGTTATATTGAAACCATAATATACAGCCAAATGTAACTCAGTGAAATAAATGCGTTCAATCGAGCCAAGAAGGTTCAGATTTAAAAAACGGCTGAGACCGAGATAAGGAGGTTTATGCGAAAATGAAATATGCTTGGATAGGTAAGATCGAGTTATTCGTTATAACCGCTAAGCCTGCATCAAACTTCGTTTTGTAATTGTTATAGTAGTTAGGCCTTCTTCTACAAGCTTAATATAACACAAGTCCGCACACGTCATTAGCCTAATGCTCTCGAGCGTAATCAGAAATCAAATTCTATGGCAGAATACCACAAATCATAGCAGGTGATAACTGTGGTATACTATTTATTTGTATACTACAATTTAGCATAATAAAAGCCGAAGTGACCGATAACTGCACCAATGGTCAATACAGTATAGAAAAACACCGACATATAATTTACTATTGAAAATATATAATATCTTCAACTTTGCACACAGTCCCACACTCACATTTGTTATGGCGCTGCCCTGAATAGGTACCAGGTAAGAGATTCACCGGCCTGGAGGCGCCCTAATCATAACACACCTGCTCACATACAAAACTGCAGCACCTATATATTGCGAAGAGAAATACTGAAGTTCTGGAGTTTATAAAGGAATAACTAAAATGCAGAGCAGGGTAATAAAAATTAGACACAAAGAAGCTCTTGAGATATTCTATCGTGTAATACCATGCACTAAGTATGTTTTGTTAACCAAGTTATGTCTCTTGAACGCACTCGATTTGGTCGCTTTGCTAACGCTCGGCACCAAATCCTCGTTGATGGTACCTTTGATCCACTCCGTAGAAATAGTTTACCACATTATTACTTTGGTAAGTTTAGTGTGTCTCGGTATATTAGTCTAGTGCATTTGATTTATTCCGAGCGCAGAGCTCATACGAGAACATTTATATCATACAGAATATTATTAAAGAGGCATGAGAACAACAGAGGTATAAGTGGCGCATCAGGGTACACATGCCTGTTATTTGCGCATACACAAAGTTACACCGGAAAGATGGAGTGTCTCAACTTGTGAGCGCATTTCTGGTCTCCCCATAAATACTACACGCTCTTACCATTTAGCGTTTACATGAACTGTGTTGCAAGATATATCCTTGTTGGGTAAGCTCCCTTCTATACTCGAGAGCATTTCGCGCAAGTGAATGGTCTGGAAGCCAGGCGCAACTACATAATGCTAGCCAAAAATGTATGGATCGAGTATTTGGGAATGGTACAAAATAAAATTAATCTGACTATGGTTGAGTCAATTTCTGAGACAAGGGCCTCTAATATTCAGTCTCTATCACGAGATCAGTAATTAGAGTGATATTCGCCTGAAAGGCGTGTTGAATGCGACACAGGAGTCTACATAGTTCATGTTAAATATTATGAGCGAGAAATGATTTGTTGTGTTCCCTAATTAAGCGAGTGTTTCGTCTGTCCTTACAGAGCATTCCCTGAGATGGACTGTGCCGTGAATGCAATATATGTAGAAAGTAGGACATGCATCTTCTTACCCATCAAGTGGTGGTCGACAATTACGTCTGCCGCGACTAACGAAATAAAACTAGGATGGCGTAGTAATAACTATATTCTTCCTTCTATTCGTGCAAACACATCCACATGAGAGTTCACTCTGTCTGCGCGTATATTTGTCTCCATCAGATATGGCTACTCGTTAGTTTCAAAAATTAGTAGAGAAAATAGGGTAAAAGTTACATAGGTCATCCTACGCGGGTAATACATAAAAGGATCACTAATGACACAACACAAACATGTACAATAAAAGTCATCAAGTAGTACACTATACAAACACGGAACCTTCACTACAAAAATGCGAAATAACTATGGTTAGTAGACAAGGCATGACCATTTGGGAGGAAGTAAGCATTGATAACCTCTTGCTGGAGCGATAAACAAACACCCGCCCTGATGAAGCCCTTAGTACCGACAGAATCTCAACAGTAAACTGTAGGATTAACCATAGTCAATCTATGAGGACAGAGAATGAGCAGTCTAGAATGACTACTATAAAGAGCGGAGAGACTATGAATTCCCGAAATTCTAGTCAAAATCATAAAATCGACTTAGTGATAACTTTGTGTAAACTATACTATCCAGCCAAACAAATTTTCATATAATTGCGACTCGTAGAGTATTTGGCGAAATGATACTTTAATACGAAAGTATTCGTTATAACCTCCTGCGAGAACATCTCCACCTTTACTGTTTTAGTCAAGTAATAGGCTCTCTACCTATCGCTCTATTAAAAAATGCGCGCGCCATATGACCGCATATCTGTGCTCCTTGCTGTATCGGAACGTCAAAGTCTGTGGAGATAATACATCACCATTAATCAGAGGCTGGGGATGAATTATAGCTAGCAGCCTATAATTATTACTGCCAATAGAAGGTAGAAGGAATAAGATTGCTAACGATGTGCAGAAGTTCAAAACAGTACATCACGTCTTACTCACTTATAAATGGTAGTACATGTCAGTTACTTCCGCTATGAGAGTACAATCAGGTTTTATAGCTCTAAAAATATTTCACAAGATATTGATGACTCCGACACTGATGTCTAGATTCTCTGTAGTGTCACTTTTAAGTTCGAATTTTCCTTCGGGTATAATCATTCAAAAATTGGACGAGTAACAGTTGTGAATGAGACATGTTATTTAGATATCTACATCAGTCTATATAACCCTGTTATTATGTCAATGTTTGAGAGCATAGACATAAGTTTTTTATATTGTTTTTTCCCGTAACAGTTTCTGTACAATTTTGCGTTCAATAATCGAAACAAAATAAACTAGATCTCGCCATGATAGGGGGAGTATACTGGAGATCTTTATCGTGTAACGCGTATTCTAGCATCTACGCCCTGTTTCCAAACTTCCTGATTTGGAAGCGCGACACTCTACACACTATTCTTCAATAATCACCTGGCAGCAAATTTGCTCTGTCCACATTTTCTCAGGATATACTCCCACGAGGCCAGTCATTCGCTGATATACTTTGGTCGCTCTATAACGAGAAGCAATTGCAAGATTGGAATTCTATAATCGTGTATAAATGTCGAGTTTCCAGAGTAGTCCGAGCCTGTACAACTTCCTTTTCGACGCGAACTGGCTATAAAAATATCTACATGGGACAGAATTTCTTGTCACATTTTTTACTCACAAGAACTACAACAGGCCTAGCATTTCCCTGATTATGTTTGACAGATTTGCATTCACTGTTAGTGTCAGATACGCGATCCCTGTGAGGACGCAGATTTCCCATGCGGGCAGCAAATGTCTCAAACGTACTCCTGGTTTGGACGTCAACTTAGAATATTTTTTTCAGCCATTGCGGTTTTCTTCTTGTCCCGCAGTTTGTTCCTGCAAGTAACACCCAACTGGCCAGACATCCTGTCATAATTACTGGCAATTCTGCAACTCAGAGTATGCTGGTACTACAAATCAAAGGATCGGATGTACCACACGCAGCGATCAAAAATCCATTGGTCCTATCGAAGGGCTGTCCACTATCCTCTGGTTTGACTGCCAACTTGAATTTGTTGACTGAACACATATTGGGTCTTGAAGTCACAAAATACAATGCGATTAAGACCTTGAACACTAGCGCGAACATTAGAGGAATATGTGGTACTTTTATATCATATACGAAATTCTCCTGGCCATCTTCACACACTCACCGCGATATTTTGATCTATAACAGTTCGCAGTATCTCAATGGTTAGTAATACTTGCACTTTGTCTTCATTACTGGTTGAGAAGCTTATGAATCCAGGAGACCTACGTAACAACGATTCTTGGAAACAAAAGAAAGCTATAATTATAATACTTTTTATTGCCAGTATGTTCTTCATCGATGAAATACTTTTATCAACATAGAAATTGAAGAAAGTTAAATGGCAAGGCGAACACGTCTTCCTGTGGATATGAACTATGACCAATAAGTTGTTTTGTGAGGTATAAATTATGTTCAGCGTTGTTTGCCTCCACAATAGTCCTAACACCAAACTACCTAAGAAAATACAGCGAATATCTGCGAATAAAGGCTTAGGCGAGAAGAGATCATTGCGCATTAGAATCACGGCGAGATTCTACTATAGCTCACTGTTTTAGCTTTATGTGAGGCATGAGCTCCATTATGTACATCAGACAAACGTAAACGAGGATCATGAGGATTCATGGACGGATGCCCAGGATGTGTTTTGACTTTCTCTGAAAAAGGGGGTTGGCAGGGATTTATGAAAAGTTCTCATATCAATACATATCGAAATCGGCACCGAAGGTCGCACATTTGTGGCTTCAAGACGGCGAAGGGCTGTGATCATACGGCCCCGTGCGAGCCTCAAAGGTTATTCTGTGCGCCGGAGCAGTTGTTTACCCAAGAAACTAGTCATTACACATAATATGGATGAATGTCCAGAGCTTTAATTCTATTTTGTTAACGACTGATCGATAGTTGCTCGGTTCATGTACGCCCATGTGATTTGCCAATTAGGAGCCGCTACAAGACTAAGACGTTGGGTCTCGGCTGTGGCCCCGCTTTTAGAGACCCCAGTCGTCTACGGACTGGTACTCGGTGAAGGTGGATCGGGGGTTTACCCTGAACCCCGGGACTTTTTATACGCCATTTTTTCATTAGTGTCTGGCTGCACCGTCAGTAGGAATAGCGAGGCTAATGGCTCTCGGCTGAGGGTCTTGGCCAGCAGGGACCGAAGCTCCCGAAGAGCTCGGAAAAAGTTATCATGCTATAATCTACTTTCTCAAAATTCCGCAGCGAGAGGGCGGGCCGGGGCCTGCCACTACGTGGACCTGGTCATGGCCATTTATCACAATCCCCGACTTCTCACGCGGAACACGTGCGGTTGCCTCGGGCATTTGATGTCCTTGACCTATATATTGTTTGCCTTAAAATTTCAGAGCCGAGATTAGTGGGTGCGTGTTAAAATACTAGACAGATGCATTTTTGCCCTTCTATTTGGGTTGCTATTAATGATAATTTAGAAAATAAGCGGTTCATTCGTAATATCTACCAAAATTATCATTTCATATCCTTTTTGAGAACTCGTTAACTTCGTTACAATTCTCTCTCTTCTGCTCTTCTCTCTACTCCTCTACCTCCTCACATTTTCTCATCTATTTTCGATCTCACCATCTCTCGTGTCGTCTCTCTCGTCTCGTCTCAATACTCCTTTACATCATAATCCAACTCGAGGCGTCGGCTCTTCTGTAAC
The DNA here is from genome assembly GCA_903981925.1 of Ostrea lurida. Taxonomy (NCBI): domain Eukaryota; kingdom Metazoa; phylum Mollusca; class Bivalvia; order Ostreida; family Ostreidae; genus Ostrea; species Ostrea lurida. Next base: position 5,672 of record CAJDSM010054622.1, on the reverse strand, counting down.
ACGTTACTCTCTCATACTCTTCTCTATTCGCTTGATTTATGCAACGGGTGTTGGATCTACACTTAGCTATATTAAGATAACGAGAAAAGCGCTGTTTTAAACATTCTATTGCAGTGTATTGGATCATGTGTATGGTACATGGTTAAAATCATTAGGTACAAGATTACCTCAGGGTGAGTTTTTGCCAAGACGTGCACATTTACAACGCGGCTTCTGGACAATCTAGGACCGAGAGGAGCAGAAGAGAGGAGATGCAGATGAGAGCATGAGAAGATGAGAGAGAGAGAGAGAGAGAGAGAGAAGAGAGAGAGAGGACAGTCCGAGAGGAGGAGCAGACGTACATCGGAGAGATAGCTGTTTCGGCTTTTGAAATTTTAATTACTCTCCCAACAGATATTTAAGATTCTCAAAAGACGATCTCCTTGTAAAGGTTGGAATCTCGGTTATGACACTCTAAAACTAAACTAATTAGAATGTCGGAAAGATGTCATTTCTTCATACGTCATTTTTCACGTAACCGCCAAACGTGAAGCGTTGGTGTTTTAGGGTCTTATGAAGAGCGTGGTCACAGTAAGTTTGGTCTTGGTAGTACATACGTCATTAGAATGCCTTCGATTGTTTGACATTCATAAACGTATTGAAGTGCGACTATGACAATATGATTAGCAACAATGACCAGACTGAGCGACGGAGATAGAAGTGCAGTCTTAAAAAATGTAATAACTGCAATAGCAGCACGAGATGCGTGCAACTACAACCATGGAGCTTCTTTTCAACACGGGTTAACCGACATATGATCGCGTGCGGCTGGGAACACCATGAGGCCTATTCTTACTAAAAAATGCCGGCAAAGCGAAGAAGGACGTGCTGTTGCTTATTATAGAAACTCGAAAGAATTGTAACAAAAACGACTATAATGAATATGTCTGAATGTATGATGTGATTATTTGGTTGGTTTTTCGTCCCGTCGAGAATTATTTCACTTATATTGAGACGTCATCCATTGCTGGTGAAGGGCCTGCAAATTTTAAGACCTTTGTTGCACTACGGGGGCTTTTAGCAGTGAGGCTTCTTTGCGTGCTACCATGCTTGCGAACAATGGACCATCCGCCTTTTAAAGACAATCCGAAAGAACCCGTGATTCTCCATTTTGATGCCGAGACTTATTGCGAAGGAGCAATCACCGTATTTTCACAATTGGTTTGAAGCGCCGGGGTGCCGAGGAGCGGGGCTCGAACGCCACGGCTTTCCCAATCATGAGGCGAACCCTCCCTGAGCCACCTGCGAACGGTGGGTATCTGAAATGAGATCAACGAGAATGTACCCGGAATAGAGGATGGAGGTGCCTGGTCCCGCTGGACGCCGAAAGCGGTTCCCTATACCCAATAAAAACCATCTCAGTTCCTGGCGCTTTGCACTGCGACCACCTACCAGGGCATATCCTGGACGCCACTCGGGGCCTAAAGCGGGCTCCCTACACTCCTTGTTTTTAATTCTTTTGCGACCCTCAAAGTAGAAAATTCCTGGGTACGGCACTCAACAGTCCTAAAAATTGGCTCGCTAGGGCATTCGTTCTTGGCTCTGCTCTGAACACGCCTGCTCTGTGCCTTTGGCCCCACGGGCCCGTAACCTCTTGCTCTCGTCAAAAATGTAAGGCAAAGATACAAGAGACAGTGATCAAATCTAATTAAGTCCAAAAGAGTAGAATACAAAAACAAGATTGGGCTCCGGCCCACGGACATACCATGAGTGGCAGGTGCCTGAGAGGAGTAGTCCCCTGTGACGAGGTCCAGCCATAGGGTGGTTCCCCGGTCCCAGCACAGGGGCCACGGGAGGACCCTGATTACTTGCTCATCTAAACACACGCCACTATAGCGATGGAGGAATGATGGAAAAAGATGAGGAAGGAGATATCGGGGCCACAACGGCAGTCGAGCTGATCCTGGGATCCAACAAAAGTGGATGATTCCTTACTTCTCATATCGGCCACCATCGTGAAATCTCCACCTCTGCGGTAATGTCCAGGGGCCGAGATTGCCCCATACTTCCTTTTTGTTTTTTTGTATTTTCTAAATTCTTCGAGAGCTTTACGAGATTGATCACGTGGTTTGTTACTTAAATAATCTTACTGCCTATTACCATTTAGACGAGAGGTCCAAGAGGTTACGAGGCTCTGATGAGAGGGAGCCACATAGAGAACAGGAGAGCAAGAGTGTTTCAGAGTCAACTATAGTCCCAAAAACACGAAAGTCCCGAGCCGCAGTCACCAGAGTTTTTACGAGACTTCCTCTATTGCGGTGAGGCCAGTAAGCCGAGTAGGACAAATTTCTAATTTTGAGAGTGCAAAGCTAGATAAACACGGAGTGCGTGTGAGAGGTATGTATCCGCGTTACAGAACCCCAGTAAGTGCCCAAGGAACATGCCTGAGTAGAGTGGTTCTCATGTGCAATATGGGCCAGTGAACTAGAGATGTTTTTAGTATAGGTGTACAGAGGAACCGCTTGTCTGCTCGTCCAGATGCTGGGAGCCTCAGTTGCTTAATCACACATCTCACCTCTTTAATTCAGTCGTACACATTACTACGTGTGGTGGTTCTCATTGTTCACATACCCCAAACCCGTAATCGCGGAATTGGCTACGTGTAGTGATGTCTCGCATGATGAGTTAGGAAATACGCGTGCGACACAAGGATTACAGAAGCCCACGTGCTCGCATCGCGCCACGTTCTCACCCTATTTAATTGAGAGAAAATACCGTTCAGTGGGAGCTCGCGTGTCGCGCAACACAGCCTGCGGCATTGCTATCGAAAAAAACACACATCGACGGGGTACCTTTTCGCTATTAACTTTGCATCTTTAAAAACGGCACTGGGTCCATGTCGCAGCAGTGTGTAGCACCGCAAAGTAAACCTCACTTGCGATCAAACACAGCCCGAGATCCTATACGTGGATAGTAGGTCTGAAAACTTCCTGCAGCGCCTTCACCAGCTAATAGGTCCGTGTTTGCCCAACTTTGTATTTGTATTTATATTTGGGACTTACGAGATTGATCTGATTACTTTTAGTTATCTTTGGGGGAGAGGAGGAGGGGCTTTACAATAAATGAAAAAGTGGGGGATTTTAGAAATTGAAAATTTGAGTTTGGATTTTTAATCAGTCAAAGATGCGTTAACTTTTAGTAGAAATGATATTAGTTATTAAAAAAGACATAAATCCTTTGCTGGACAATCAAAACCGCAACTCATCCTTCTATGTGACCCTACTCTATGAGCAGTTACTCAGTGGCAATTCAATTTAAAAATGAAAAGACCATCACTGGTGATTGTATATTTTCAGTCATTGGTCAAGACCTTACACAATGTAATATACCTTCTCACTAAGATCTTCGTTTACTTTCTTATGAAATATAGTGGACAAGGCTGCTTAACCCTAACCAATTTGGTTTTGGTAATAGAACGGTCCGCGGGGCTCAGTGGTAGAGCTACTCAGCCTCGTGGACGCGGGAGGTCGTGCGTGTCGAGCCGTCAACTGCCCGGCCCGCGTCAAACTTAAGACGTTAAATAGTAGTGATTGCACCTTCGCCGAAGCAGCTCGCATTTAGAAAGCTGAGAATCACGGTCTTTCGTGATATGCCTAAAAAACTGAGGTCCCGTGTCGCGCATGTGTGGCAACGCAAAAGAACCCTCACTGCTAAAAAAGCCAATGCCCATGAAGTGCTAAGCATAGGTCTAAATTTGCGGCCCTTCACCGAGAATGGTGACGTCCTCAATATAGTGAAATATTCTCGACGGACGAAAAAAAACAAATAATCAATATCAATCAATCATGTATGTAAGAATATTCAGTACAATGTTTCTGAAACCTACTTACAATACTGCTTTTCAGAGTTAGCGCGTTCGTTTTTACCGGCGTCAATACTTTCCCGTGAATAGGAACTTTAAAATTACGCAAAATAAAAATTTTCAGTATGTAAGGCAAAGAATAGAACAGTGGTCAAATCATTATAAAGATAAACGAAACAAAGTTGGGGTCCCCCCCCCCAAAATCAATAATAAAGATACGAACATGGTCAAAAGTCATATTAAAGATAACGGAACAGTGGTTCAAATCATATAAAGACTAAGAACAGTGTCAAACCATATACAAGAAAACGGAACAGTGGTCAAATCATATAAAGCATAAGCGAACGGGTCTATCATATAAGATAAAAGACAGTGGTCACATATAAAGATGGGACAGTGGTCAAATCATATTGGCAGGGGTTTTAAAAAGTCTCCTTTAAAGTCAGCAATTTTCAACCATTCTATGGTCGTATATACGATCTACCTTGGCCCAATTCAATCAAATTGGCGAAAGTTAACAATGTGTTTAAACGTAAAATAATCCCAAAAACCATAGTGTATGGGCTAACACGACCTCCGACAAAAAGCGAAGGCCATGGTCAGGTGCCTTGGGACGGAGTAAGCATCCTCTGCTGACCGGCCCCCACACCCGCCGTGAGCCCGTAGTCGATAACAAAGTAAACGGGATTACTCGTCTGACAAATCTAGTATGAAAATGAACAGGTCTAACAAAAGGGTATGGGAACAAATCAGTCAACATATGACCTTAATGATAATTTGTAATCGCAAACAAGGTCATTATAGCGACCATAACAATTTGCGAAAATGATGAATTTTAATCA
>CAJDSM010054621.1:0-13197 GCA_903981925.1 Ostrea lurida | reverse complement strand
GTGGTGTTCACAGCGCAGCCCGCCCGCCAGCCATCATCAAAACAATAGCCGAGTGCAACTCGTTGCAACTCGGCTAACAACATAAACATGCATTGCACATGAGCTAACTTACGTTTTGCCATGTGTACGGTCACCTGCCAATCTACGACACCTAGCTCCGGTGCAATCGTAACATCGCTCGGCTGTCGAGCAATTTTTCGTTTGGCTCTGGTGAAATTACAGACGCTATAATAGGAACACGGGTCACCCACTTTATCATGCAGAATCTAATACTACACCCTAAAATATAGTTACATTTAAGAACCACAGGTAACCTAGTACTGCTTACACACTGATGAATGACCACAGGTAACCTAGTACTGCTTATACACTGATGGGTAACCAGAGGTAACTTTCTATCGTTTACACACGGCTGTGTGATTAGAGGTAACTTTGTACTGCTTACACACTGATGGTGGATCAGAGATAACCTTCCTCTGTTTACACACTGATGGATGACCAGAGGTAACCTAGTACTGCTTACACACTAATGGGTAACCTTCCCCTGCTTACACACTGATGGCGGATCAGAGGTAACCTTCCTCTGCTTACACACTGCTGGGTGACCAGAGGTAACCTAGTACTGCTTAAACACACTGATGGGTGACCGATGTTTACCTCTGTTCACCCATCAGTGAGTTAGCGGTATAAAGTTACCTCCGGTCACCATTCAGTGTGAAGCAGTACTACGTTAATTACCCCGGATCACTCATTAGTGTGTGAACAGAGAGAGATTACCTGTGGTCACCTATCCTATTTTCTACTTTCACTTCATAAATGGAACTACTAGTAGTTTACGGTGTAGTATTCTATTCTCCATACCAACGGTCCTACTTCAGTGTACAGGTAACTTGGTACTGCTTTCACGTACACGTGCATACGCAAGCTGCCTCCCCCAATAACATTCGGTCCAACCTCGCTTACATGTTCTGCAGGATCCACGCGCAAGACATCCAAGCAGTAAGCTCATCTCCCAACACACACTGTGAAATATTGTTTCAAAAATGGGTAAACTGCGAAAAATTTATTACGCATTTCACATAAAAGGTAAACAGTAAAAAAGTCGGTGAGTGAAAACAAGGCAGGATATTGCAGAAACCACACGGACAGATTTACATGTACATTCATCACTGCACTAATATAAAAGCCTTCAAAACGAGTGTATATAGATGGCGAAAAAAAATCACAGACATATCAAATATACATTAAAGTGCATGATAAAGAGCCAAATCATCGACTTGTTTCAGCATAAACCATTTTTAAAAAGGTATCTAAATGCATATATTGTAATAAAGAACATATACATTCCCTAAGCTGTGATCCCGTAGAATCTTTCATGCCTCATTTTTTCATATTCCCTGTGCGCAAATCAGTATATACGAGGTACATGCATGTATTAAGAAGTTGGTAATAACAAAAAGATTTAAGTTTTTCTTTATCTTCGTAAATGAAGACGATGAACAGTGATCAATCTCACGAGTCCTATACGGAGTACAAAATTAAAAGAGTTGGGCAAACACGAACCCCTGGACATACCAGCGGTATATGAAGCAATATACATGTACATATATCATAAATCAATACATAAAACACCTTTCAAAATATCTCCAACGTAAGGATCACTACAGTGGCAAGAAAATAAAATCTCTTACTAATACGGTATGCTTAATCGAATCATATAAGTACACATGTACAGGCGCACATACGAATACCATTCTAACAAATCCCGTGAAATACTGAAAAGAAAAAGTAGATAACAACGCATCTTTAAAAAAAAAATCAAATCGAATGTCATTACTCATCATCACCTTTCTTCTTTTATATTTTCGAATCATTTTCGATTTCAATCAAATTTAGGATAGAACACCTCTTCTGCTTTCAGTTTTTGCACATTCTTACCACATTTGCAAACAGCAATATTTTGATCCGTTACAAACTCGACCTTCCTCGGACAGCTTTCACAAGGTACTGTCTCCAGTCTTTTGACATTGTAAGCCGTAAAACCATGGGACGCATTGAATCCTAAGATAAACTCTACTCGCTGGTTTGAATATGTTGATCCCACTAACTTTTCCTTTGTTCGATTTGGAACAAAGCTTACATCAAACTGGGAACCATTGCAGACATCGAGACATATGGTTCCACAAAAAGGCCGTTTGTTACTCCCAAAAATAGTGCCCTTCAAATACTTAGGTCGAACGTCATGACCATTGTCAATTTCAACCTCATTGACACTACAATCGACTCTTGGTTTTAAAAATAGCCCAGATATTAAACATTTTATTCCCGAACTTATACCCAGCCATTCTTTTGGTTTAAACGGTTTCAGAAAATAATTTCTGTGTTTTTTGACCTCTTCAAGCATGTCCCTTGCTTCAATATAACAGTTCATGTCCTTCTTTAGAATTGTTAATAAAGTACACGTAACAAACACGTAGAATTTTGAAGTGGGAGTATTCGTAAGTTCATGCCACTGATTCACTCTTCGCCGCACCTCTTCTAGTTGGACATCTTTGTCATATTGATTTAATCGAATGGCATTGACCCAGTCTTTAAAGTCACGTTCAAATGATCTTTTATTTAAATCGTTTGTTCCTTTGATCTCCAAGTCCATGAAATTTCCTTCTAGATTGTGTACGATGTCATGGATGTCTCCAGATGGCGTTTTATTGTTCAGTGACAACACATCATAGATGTCGTATTTGAGTTTTATTTGCGTGACGACGTGTCGTCTTCTCGTGTAATCAAGTGGCCCATCAAAGGAACATAACTGAGTTATTTCCTGGCCTTTAAATAGCTCTTTGTAAAGATTGACAAAATGAGACATTGAGGGAGGCAATTCATCTTTATCAACAGCACTGTAGCATCGCGTGATCAATTCACAAATATGCACCATGCTCTCTCTAACAAACACTGTCACTGGAGACATGGGTGATGTTATGAATTCCGGCAAACTCACATCTAAATTTTTATTGATATAATTACACACAGTACATCTCACCATTATTTCACCCGTAAGGCCATATAATTCCCCGAAATCTGTCAATACATTTTCATATGCTGTTTCAAAATGTAGACACGCATTACGTGCAAACTCTACTACGGTTTCCACATTCTGGTTATATACTACTACTTCATTAGATTCTTTTGTTGCCCTACAAATTCTGTGGTAGAAATGCATACCAAACATATGATACACCGATGAATGGGTAGTGTAGTCTCTGAATGCGCAATTTCCTTCTTTTCCGACTGTTTTGTGCTCTTTTTCACACAGGGATACCGCTTTTTTAAAATGTTTTTCTGCTATGTCATCTTCCCCAGGAAAGTACAAAGAGTACATGCGTCCGAGATGGGCATGGTAATTAGGATTTTGTGGGAAACAAGATGTTATATTTTCCATTATTCGAATTCGATCACGTTTTGAGGTGTGTTTTTCAATGTCTATAAAAAATCTTGAAAACTTCGGTTTTCGCTGAAAGTTGAGTTCATCAATATCTTGATCTCTGTGAAGAAAGGTTTTGGTTAAAATTTCAACAATGATATTTTTGCTCCACCCACCTTCTCCCCGCTTTGCCTTCATATCTTTGGATGAATCAACGCCAAAATCCGCCAGATTTCTACATGCTTCTTGACTCAGGTTTTGACTCGAAGGTTTCTCGAGTCTCTGAACATTTCTTGTGAGTATTTGTTCGAGTATTTCCTTTGCGACAATTTGGTGACAAATTCTTATGAATCCAACGTGTTGATGATTGTTACTTTTGACGACCAACTGGCGTACCACAAAGGGTAGATCCTCAAAGGTTATTCCTTTTCGTTTGTTAAGGAGTTTTGAAAACAACTCGCATGGCACTGACATCTGGCCATAGAAATAAATAAGTGACAAATACCCTAGCAATTTTTGCGTGACGTCGAGTGGCTCCATTGTTTGTAGCTGCAAATAACCTTTAACATATGCATCAACACCTCTATATAAGTGTGCAAATGTTGTTAATCCGAATTCATACACTTGATGAAGTTCCCCCTTTGCAACATTGTCTGTTATTGTCTCTAGATTAAGTCTCTTTTCTTCCGTATCACAGAACTCTAAGTATCGCATGCAGAACTGGTTTGCTTCACGCTTTGACACATGTCCTTCCATCCAATATTTTCCTGTTTCCAACATTTTGTCCTTCGGTTCTTGTCGGAGTCTTTGAACGTGTAAAATGATAACAGAAATCGATTGCAGCCTAAGCTGTTTGTACAAATGTCTCACTTCCGATTCATCTCGACCATCTAGCAAAATCAGAATGGGAAGGTGTGTTTTTTCGAAAAGCAATTTGATGTGTTCTGCAATATCAGAAGTTGTTGACTGAAAATTTGATTTCACTTGTACACATGGTATTTCTTTGTGCAGTTCCCACAAAATGCGCTGTGAAAGTGTGGTACCTCCAGCTCCAGGCGAATGATACACTTTCACAATTGCTGATAGTGATCGGTTTATGTACACTTGTCTGATGTCGTGAAGAATTTTATTCATTTGATCTCTTTTTACATCAAAATAACCAGCATCGTCATTTTCATAGTATACAAACCAACGAAGAGTTCCTCCCCGTAGGAAATTTTCCCCTTCTTCTTTAATCTCGTACACATCATAGCCTGACCTTTGTGTATCGTGAAGATAGAGAATATTCAAATCTTCCTCTAAATGAGAAGCAGTAAAGTCATCAATACCTGGATCATTGGATTTGTCGTAAGTTGGTAAACGGTACCTAGCTGGCCTTCTTGGCATGCTACATTTAAGATTGGTCTTCAAATAAGTGTAAAAGTATCCTAGAGGGACTTGCAGTTTAAATGCTGGTTCAATCTGACTCATGTATGGTGATTCACACTGCAGACTGGGATATATCACAAAAATTTCCGGTGACGGTTCAACAATTTCCTCCATTTTTATCAAGAACCGATTGATAAATCGCATATCATCATCATCTGTAGGCCACAACAGTATAACTGTCATGATTGTGTTATTTGAAATATACCGAGACAAAGTTTCTAGATGTTCTTCTAAATCCGATTTCACCAGCTTCATCCAAGACTTAACATCGGATTTTATGCATGTGTCTGGGACCTGGGAATCTCCTCTCAACTGACACCAGTACGTATACGAAAATGAAAATCGAGGACGATCTTTCAGTGTGCAAGGGTGAATCGTTCTAATATGACCATCTAACACTGACATTAACCCATCTTCCCGACTAGACATGTCAAAATCAAACACACATAGCCATGGTATAAGAGCTAGAGACTCAATTTTCGGCAGAATCTCTGTTTTCCCTACCACAAGAACGAATGACTCCGAGGTTTTCTCGAAATTGTGAACCTTTTCTAAAAATTGGGATAATGTATCTTCCATGGATGACGGAAACCCGAGCTGGTCATTTCTAGCTTGTTTTTTAAACATTTCTGGTGGGTGTTTATTTGGTATATGTGTTCCGATATCTTCTTTTGAGTATATCAAAGTTTGTAATTCCGATGGAACAGATTTACACTGTCTTTTGCATCCAGTTTCTTTCCTGTCGCTATTCGTCCAAAAGTTTACAGGAATGGTTCCCTGTGTACGATTGCTGAAGTTGGTGCCTTCATGATGACGAGTATCAGTCGGGTGAGCGCTGGTTTCTTTTCTTTGATGATCAAAAGAATTCAGCTCTTTCTCTTCCTCTGCAAAGATTATTTCTTGTGTAAACGTAAATTCAAGATCATCGTCGTCCCAATTTCTATCATCACTTTGAAGGTGAGTTGAAGGATCGCGTGATTGTAATTCCTGATCAGAGTAATTCTTTGCAATAAATGATTCCTTATTATTTGCATAAACATCAAGTGTCACATGCGTTTGATCGGTTTCTTCATTTTGGAATTCCTGATGTGGATATAAATTTTTTATATTGAATTCTTCAACTCGTATTGGTTTTGTGATCTGCTGATCTCTTGGTTGTTTGTTCTTTGTTTGACTTTTGTTCTGTTTGCTCTTTCTTTGTCTTCTGCTCTTCTCATATGACTTGCACACAGTTTGTGTTACTTTCCATTGGCTACCTTTAACACGGTACACTCTAAATTGGTCTGTGTTCTTTCTCAGATATTCAAGTAATTTTGTTCCAATTTTCGATTTGAACGAATCATGAAATATATCCCGGAAATGTATTTCTAACCTTTGTAAATTCATTCCATCTTCGCTTCTGCAAAGGTTAGTTATTATTGCATTTATAATAAGGCTGGTTACCTCACTCATTTCTCGGTTTGGTTGTTCAGGATCTTTAAAATGGAGAAAAGAATAAGAGTCACTAATAGATAACAGGATATGCTTGTCCACTTCTCTAAAGAGAATAGTATACTGTATAACATCTTTCAAAAGAATGATATTTCAAATAGAATACTACTTCCTACCGAAAATATTCCTATGAAAAGAATACGGGACTGAATTAGGTTATCTTCATAGCATTTACTTTATGTATTTCTTACTTCGCTTTAGCGAGATACAAATTCTTGAAAAAAATCACCTGTCTCTGAGTTTCTTTCGATCACCTTCCAACCATTATCTGTCAGAGATGTTATCTTGCCCTCACTGTTTCGACTAAAAAAGGATTCTGATTTTGTGCTGTGTTCACCTTAAACATAGAAAGTTCAAACAAACTCTTGAACAAATTTTTTGACATTCCTAAATAATTGTATTTCCATTGAAGAGATATATAAATACATGCATTTCTAATTTACATTGGATAACCTACTTTTTGATTTTGTCATCTCCAATATTTTGTCCACTTTTTCATCAATGACATCGAGTTTTTCTGAAAATATTCAAATAGTTAGTTTTATTTCTATTATGTATTGTTGGAGAGAGAGAGAGAGAGAGAGAGAGAGAGAGAGAGAGAAATATACTTGAATCTTTCATGGCGTAATTCAGCAACTCTTCATTCCTTTCGATGTCTTCCTTGACTTTCTCTGTCAATGTAACAAGCATGTCATCTTCCATTCTACAATGTTGTATGGTTTCCAGTTCTTTAATATAGTCTTTTGTTCCATATTGAAATCGCAATCTCTCACATATGCCATGGGATATGCTCAAGTATTTTTCTAACACATTGTCCTCTACTTCAGTACTGTGAATGTGACCACATGCTCGGTTTCGTATGATTCTAATTCTTTCCATGTCATCACCAACACTTGTGCATTCACGAGTTGGAAATTTATCTGCACCCCATCCCCTTCGCATTCTAGTAGGTGTTGGTGGAAGAATGGGGCATGTACTCCTGATTAATCTATGCAGTAGTGAAACGTCGCATTTTTCATAGTCACCACCTTCCAACACTCGATCCATATCATTTTTGAATTTATGCTCCAAATGGATGTCTATCATTTTTCTCTGTAAATCTTCAGGACATTTGTAATAGAAGATAAGAATATCCCTCAAGATCCGTGCAAATAGATCAATAACAATGCGGGATAAGCGAGCAAAGTTAACTTTCTTTTTCGTCGTTAGCTGTGATGTTTCAGCCCTGGATGACATTTTTATCGACAGTCTATCTCAGAACTGTTCCTGAAATTATTTGATTATCAATTTTCCATTAAATAGAAAATAATCTGTTTGCATTTTGAAAAATTTAGGGGTTTAATAACTCAAAGGCATTCTTTCTCATTTCTAATATAGTTTATATATAATTCTAGGGAATTATCCCATTCCTTGGAGCTTTCATTGCGTTAGTCTTAGCATATCTTGATTATCATGCACAAAAAGTGAAGAAATATGAACATGCCTAAGTTATTAGGCCACATTCACTACATTTGTCTTCCACATTTTGATCCACATGTGTATGCATATTTCATACATTTATTGATCCCGTTATTCAATAAACTTGAACAACCAACACTCTGTCTATTTTACTTTTTAGTCCGTTAGAAGAAATTTTGCGCACATTTTCTGATACATACTATGTTTTACATACATGAATATAATTGCCGAAGTTAACAATGTGTTTAACGTAATCATACCCCCTCCCAAAACATATGCAAAGTCGAGTGTAGGGCAACACGGACCTCCACTACAAAGACGAAGGCAGTATCAGGTGTCATGGAGGAGTAAGCATCCTCTGCTGACCGGTCACACCTGCCGTTAACCTTAGTCGAAATAAAGTAAACAGAATTACCCATCGTCAAATCTAGTAAAAATTACTAACAAAGGGTATGAAACAAATCAGTCAACATATTTGACTTGGTGAAAATTTGTAATTGCAAACAAGGTCGTTGAATCTGCAAAATAATGACATTAAACGAGATTCGTTATAACCCTGCAACATTAACTTTTTTTTGTTATTAATTGGTCTCGCTTGAAAAAGTCCTCATACGCATAACATACTCTTGCGTATCAAATCAACTGGGTTATATTCACACCATAAGCAAGTGATAGTGGTATATTACTAGATAGAAAGGGAAAGTTGACGATTGCAAAGTTAAAGTCATCACGCTTATCATATAATTTAGTAGTCAGTCTGCCATTTGAGTCAATATTAAGTAAAATATCCAAATATGAAGCAGATATGTCAGATGAAATTAATGATGAAAAAGGAATACCTTTGCTGTTCTTAAAGGGAATATTTTGAATGTTAAGTTTGGTGAACACGTAATCTCATAAATTTTTTAAACTGTACTGGTCTCCTCCATGAACCTTAGAAGAAGAAGAAGAAAAAAAAAAACCAATTAGAAACATTGGACATACATGCAGAAAGACAAATGGTATATCAGATAAGCTTGAGGTGAACTAAAACTGCTAATTATCACATAAATAAAGTGTCTGATCAATCAACTTTTTGAAATGTCTTGTATTAACCCCTGCCTATGATTAATTGATTTTTTTTGCCATCAGACGTACCTGACTCAGGAATCCGTACATTTTTTGGGACAAGATGTTAAAGAAGTGCTCTGAAATTATTTTCTGTATAATCGGAGAAGTCGATTCATACAATTTACCTTATTCTTCGATTACATTTATAATGATATGATACATACAGACAAGGCATTGCTTCATTCATTACCTCCCACTAGCTTGTTGGGGTTTTTTGGGGGAGTCTTTTCCTTTTCTCTTTGACTCTTGATCCATTCCTCGTCATCTTGTATGATTAGTCCTGCTGTAAAACATGCAAAGAAAAAACCCAAAATATCTTTTATGTTCTTGACTCTGTTTTAAATCATTTGATGGATCATAAAGTGAATACCTTACCAGTAGATATAACATGTAGAACAAGATGTGTTTGTGAAACACTGATACCCCCAGATTCCACATACCAGTGGAAGGGGCTAGTCATAAAGAATACACATGTGAAATATGAAAGCCCTATTACTTACATTCAAAATTATGACCAATGTTAAAGTTTTGCAGACATATACACCAAAACCTATATGCCCCGAATAAAAAATTCCGGGGCATAAAAATTTATTATACTTGCCTGGAAAATTCCCTTCATATTTTGGGGGGTGATATGTTCGGTGGGGACAACATACCCGACTAATTGAGATTAAATGTTTCTATTTGGAGCATTGGCCAGAGGAGACAAACATTTCATAAAGCAAAAAGAAACTGAATTTTGATGTCTGTTGACACCTTGATTTATCAACCCAAGGGAAACTATATTCATCTTGGTCCTAAAGTAAATAAATCTAGGAGTCAACTAGGTGGGTAAATCAAGGTTCAACCTTATCAAAAGTCTGTACACTGTACATCACTTACATCATGTATGACACAGCTCATTGCTGATAATACATGTAGATTGCTGCGAGCAGAATTAAGCATCATATACATCTTCTTGTGTCTTTCCAACACAGTGTTTTTACGCTTGCCGAAAATGCCCGAGAAGATTATTTGTTGATTGTCATAAGTATGATTTCTTTTATCTGATAATTTACCTTCATAAACATCAAACGTTTGCAAAGACAGTAAAAGTTATATTCCCAAGAAAACTAATTATAGAAGTCAACTACTTCAATAGGGAAATGCAAGTAAGAGGTTATAAGAGTTATATGAGAAGATAATCATTGCAACTTTTCACCATACTATACCGTCTACATTAGGTCCTCAACAAAACAAAACACTTGATAGGTTTGTTTCTGACTGTCTACGCAAATATGTCGAGTTGCTCAAGTCCATAGAAATGCGTAGAGGCTTCGCCTCACCTTCTTAGGAATTGAACAACCCGAAATATTTCCATGGACAATCAGTAACCAACCCAATAAGTCCATGTAAAGGCAAAGATAACGAACAGTGATCACTCTCGTAAGTCCCAAATAAGATACAAAAGCAAGAGTTGGGCACACACGGACCCCTGAAACCACCAGAGTTGGGATCAGGTGCCTAGGAGGAGTAAGAATCCCCTGTTGACGGCCACACCCGTCGTGAGCCCATTGTCTTGATCAGGTAAACGGAGTAATCCGTAGTCAAATCAGTGTATAAAAAACGGCTGAACAATCACTATGAACACATCAGACAACATTTCATCCAATGGCAGGCCATACTGGCAGACTACATCGTTGTAACGACCATAAATTTGCGAAATGCTGCCTTTAAACGTGACTGTTGAAACCCCTGCAACGATAACTTGTTTGTAAGTAGCCTGCCTCAATTAAAAAACTAATCACACGCAGAAACAAGCTCTTGCATATCGAATAAGTTGAGAGACATACATCGCTAACATAATTATGGGAAGTTGTCGATGGAGAAGCTGGAATCGTCCCGTTTGTCACAAAGTTGGGTTTTTGTTTGCCATTAATGTCTATGTTCAATCAGCTTTTTCATTGTCAACTTCTCATATCTATGTACATGTAGCAATATTCCATCATATCGTGCCACACCTGCTGTGACACGAGACCTCGGTTTTTGCCCCATTTAGTCGCCTGTTACAACAAGCAAGGGGTGCTGAGGACCTATTCTAACCCTTGTCCCCACGGGGTCATCATGGTACTTCCGATTCATTACCGTCAAACAAAAAGGTCTTGGTCAAATAATACCAGCAATATCAACCAATTACATTTCTTTTAACATGTGCTATCAAAATGACAGGTCGTGTTAGCAGTCGATGTTGTTGCAGAATTAAAACTCAGATATAGCATACATTGAAAACTATTAAAATATGAAAATTCTTGTAAAATTGCAAATCGTGGCTTATATGTAGGAATTTCGCTGCTACCACATGGGAAAACCCATCGGGTTACCTGGACCCATAAATGTTACGAGTTAAAAAAAACGGGCAAAAGACGTATATTTCTGCTATTTCAAGACCCTTTTATTTGGCTTGCTTGAAATCAAGACCGTGATTATTTTATGCACGATGACCTGTAGATTATGCATTTTAAAATGCCTTTTGTAGGCGTTTGAAGAGAGTGGGTAATTTTTCGTTTTGATCAGAGTTCGACTCCTTTCTTTATTTAACGTTGCAAAGAGTTTTGAGTCAAAACGGGCTTAACCCCTGTTTGAAATAAATTTAAAACATGGGCGTGGAGCAGGGAGGGGGGGCGCCCCCCACTTTCCAAAGGGGGGGGGGGGAGGCAAAAGTATGTTTTTGCCCCCCCCCCCTTTTCTCAAGTAAAGTATTCTTCTGCATAAAATACACATAATTTAGAAGTGTGCCCCCCACTTTCAGTAATTTTATAGAGGTTTGCCCCACCCCCCACCCCCACTTTCAGTGTTCAAATGACCATTTTTTTTTTGCTTGTCTTTGCCCCCCCCTTTCTGTGATTTTTTTAAAAGCTTGCCCCCCCCCTTTCAAAATCAGTCCTATGCCTCTGATAAAAACATACTTACTATTTGCGATCCGTTTTATTACATTCAGAAATCATGCTTAAATTGGTAACAATTTACAAAATAAATCTTTAATAAAAGGACCGTTCCATCATCGCAAACAACTATAATACAAAAAGGCGAAGTTAACATTGTGTCAAAACGTAATCATAATCCAAAAAAACATATAACAAAATCGAGTGTAGGGCAACACGGACCTCCAACAAAAGCGAAGGTAGTCAAATCTAGTAGGAAATGACAGTCTAACAAAGGGTATGAAACAAATCAGTCAAACATATGACTTAGTGATAATTTGTAATCGCAAAACAAGGTCATTATAGCGACCGTAGAATTTGCGAAATGATGACTTGAAACGAGATTCGTTATAACCCTGCAGCATCAACTTTTTTGTTAGTAGTTGGCTCTCGCTTTAAAAAGTCCTCATATGCATAGCATGCTCTTGCGTATCGAATCAACTGGATATATACACCCATAAGCAGGTGATAGTGGTATTACTACATAGAAAGGGAAAGTTGACGATTGCAAAGTTAAAGTAATCACGCTTATCATATAATGTAGTTGTCAGTCTGCCATTAGAGTCAATGTTAAGTAAAATATCCAAATATGAAGCAGATATGTCAGATTCTGTGGTGTCCTTTATATCGAGTTCTTCGGGTATATCAAATGGACATAATTGTGAAAATTATGATTGTTAATTGATAACACATCATCTATATACCTATATGTAAGGTTGAAGAACACGGCAAGTTTTTTGTTTTATCCGTAACAGTTTCTGTACAAATTCTGCTTCATATGAATATAAAAATAAGTCTGCCAATAGGGGGCACAATTAGTGCCCATAAGGAATACCTACGGATTGTTGGAAGACCCTGGTCTCCAAAGACTACATAAATATTATCTATAAGAAACCCAAGCATGCTCTTAATATCTACTTCAGAGTACTTGTGTGGGCAATCAGAGTGTTTTCTAACAAAATATTGTCTTGTTTCCCAACGACTAGAAATTCGTATTTTCGGGTGCCGTTTTTGTTTTAAAAAGCAATTATCTATAATCTGAAAAAGCCTAGATTTTAATTTATCGTGAGGAATCGTTGTGTAAAGTGTGGAGAAATCAATAACGTTTTGATGCAGTCAATTTTTGAAATTCTCGTGATTTTAGGTTATCCAAAAGCTCTTTAGAGTTTTTAAGAAATCCCATCTGATTGACACCACTTCTGGAATATGTAGTGGAACAGTATCTCTGAAGAGATTCTTTGATAGCTGTTAGTAGTTTAGTCAAAAGTAAAGGAAAGAGGCTTGGAAGAGCACTTATCTATATCTGTCTCTGAAAATTGGCATAATAAA
>CAJDSM010054619.1:7019-19126 GCA_903981925.1 Ostrea lurida | reverse complement strand
TTTAATTCGGAACGCAGGGAATATGAATCATTGGTATGAAAAACAAAGATTGAGGGCTCGTACCATAAAAAGTTTTGTAATAAAATGCATTTATGCAATGTAAAATTATAACCATCCTAGATTTTCAAACAGGGGTTTTGATGGCTGCCACCTTATTACCCGAGGTGACCAAAGCTCGCCCACCCTAACGTAATATATATTATATTACCAACTCGCCCCCACATTACGCGTTGGACCAAAGGCCGCCACCACGTTAGTAGTTTTTTTTTTTTAACCTCCCCCCTCCCTTAATTCGTGTCACGAAGAATGCATGTAAACAACTCGCCCCCCCAACTTAGTATTTTTACCCAACTTGCCACCCACCATTTTTACGAGTTGGTCTTACAAGGCTCATTAAAGGTATCTCTGTCTAACTCGCCGGCACAAATTATGCTGGACCATTAGACAATACATGTAACTGTGGACTTGAACCATATTAATCCAGTAATTTAACACAAAAATTTATGGCGGAAAAATTAGAAATTCTGTTGAACTTGAAAAACATTTAGGTATTACCAGCATAGATCAGTCTCTTCATTACTAACTTCCCATATAGACTTAATGTATTGTAAAATTCATAACATATATAAATTAACTACGCTGCCGTAAAAATTAGGAAATTCCATCCATAAGTAACAAGAAAAAATCTTCTATCAATTGCTACATCTTTGCCCCTCAATAACTAATTGATATAAACAGTTTGGCGGAGGTAATATTCAAGTCAAACTAGAAAGAAGTTTCAAAACTCCGAAACGTAGCTAGCTAGCAATTATTCTCGATTGCGCACCCGATTCAGCCATCAAAACCATGTTGAAAAAAAATCTTAGGATGTTATTAATTTTACATTGCATAAACTGCCATTATTATTTACAAACTTTTTAATGGTACAAAGAAGCCCACCCCAAAATCTTGATTTTTTCATACAATGATTCATCACTTTCCCCTGCGTTCCGAATTAAAATGATAAAGCTTTCGATTAATACCAAGAATCATCTCGTGCAACTTCTATATTACACACAAAACACACCCAAATATCCTCCCTCTCCAATACACTCACCACGCCTCTCACACACGGCAATCATCGGAACCCGACCGCGGCCGCTACCACTTAAATTAAAATTGATTTTTCCACCTCCCTATTCTGTTAAGAAGCCCAATATTCTTCAAATAAGCAATCATATTAAGTTCTGAATGTTATTTATGGAGTGGACAATGCGCATTTCTCCATTCTTCAATTACGAGTAGACTTTAACATTGTTATAAACAAAAGTAACAATGATATTTAACCGAGTCAGATCACCAAGAGTTTGCAGCATCTTTTTCGAGGTTAAAATCTTAATTTCAGAGCCGGTCTTTTGAAAAAAATTCACGGACACATTTTAGAAGTATGTTAGAATCTTTATTAATGCTCCCATCATTGTTTAAAAGGAAAATGACATTTGTTCGATACGTTTCGCTGTAATGTATTATTATGATACTTTAAAATATTAAATAAACCAAAAATAGCTAAGAGTTAAGGGAAACTTCTGGATCACTTTATAAAACCAACTTATGTGGCCAATTGTTAATGAAAATAACACTTCTATTAGTGGGCAAATAGTAACAATTCAAATCCTCAAGAAAAACAATCACTCTGTGGGTCCCAGGTCACCAGCAGTCCGGTAAACCACGGGACCACACTGGATCCAGGAGGTTCTGGTTGTGGAAAATCTGACGGACGCATTCTGGGTTACCACAGGTTGAATAGCAGATAGGCCTGATCCGGACCGAGCGCCTCTCCGCCGCTGGTTACTCGATAGCGTTCCTCGGGACACCAGGCGTAGGGTTGTATGGTATTTCCCAGCGACTGCCCTCCTTCGTAACAGTTTTGGATACAAGGCGCCAGAAGGGTGGCTTCTCAATCGTTTTCTTTGTTCTAATCGTCCTGTGCCAACCTTCAAGCGGTCAATTGTTTGTCCGTACAGGGCTTGCTGAGTAAACACACCAGGAACTGGATATGTCACTAGCTTTCAAGATCCAGCTCTTGGGACATAGGCTGGCCCGTCTCAGCAAGAGTTGGTCGTCCTCAAATATAATTTTTGTCAATATTTTTTCCATTTATAAATAAATTAAAAAAAAGATAAAAAAAGAGAGGGGGGTATTCCGCCGTGAAAAAAGGGGGTTGGTCGAATCTAGCTAAAAGAACAATAAGCAACAATAAATACCTAATAAACGATATTTCATGTTATGCAGGAGAGAATGGAAATAAAATAAAACAAATTCTTAGCGATTTTGTGGAAATTGGTTAAAAACCAGCTAAAACCGTGGGAAATTCAACAGTGCCGGGTCGACCTTGAAGCTGGCTTACCGATCGATTAGAGGTACAAGTACAACGTAGTTTCGCCTTTTTCATGAGTCGCGAATTTAATTTATCGAAATTAATAAATGTTATTTAATGTACTCTTGTTGTTGTTTTTGCTTGCCAATTGAACGTTCCGTTGTGCGATAAACACCGGTGTTTAAAATACACCGTAATAATTATACATGATCAAACGCCACTGAACACGTGCCCAGATCGCCACCGATTATGAGACTTAATTAAGAGAACGACTTATTTAGTTAAATCCGAGGCAGTTATAAGCGTAATATTTCAGGAGATCATTAATGATGTGAGCGAAACAATCGGCGATAGTGACTGGCAACAAACTTTCTTTTCTAAACACCCAAGAACTCCCGAAAGTCCGAGGTGACCCGACAATACCCCTAATGAACCATTGGGCCGGTCAGGAAATGCCGGGGGGGGTGGGTAAAAATGTGGGTGAGTCTTGTTACCACTATTAAGGTGGGGGCGATCTTGGGAAATATAGTTGGCGGCGGAATATAGGTTGTACAGTGGGGGCCGATTTGTCAAGAGTTGGGGGCGATTGGCCAAATGGGTGGTGATGTGGGCTGCTTACCCTTGAGACAGAAGCAAAAGAGGCTGATAATAGGCTATCTTATATTTATAATGCGACCACCTTCTTTACTGCGGCTGGGAACGGTCTTAGAATGACCGATATATAAATCATCTGTGGAAAACCTTCATTTCTAGTGTTCCTTATGTTTTTAAATTATACATAAACTATTTTATTAACAAGTTGCACTGGATGTATTGTTTGAACTAAGTTTCAAATGTAATGTGGGTGCTTAATCTTACCGTCCCAAGCTTTGCGTGAATGTCATTATTTTTTATGTGAAAAATGACTTATTTCAAAAACCCCGGCCTATTATACACACACACCCCCTCGGGTTTCCTGTTTGATTTTATTTTATTTTTTTTTTTCTAGCAAATCCTAAGAATTTTTATACTTTTTTTAATTCTTTTGTGACAATACTAACATTGGGAGTAAGGATTTGAATACAAGTATGATTATGGCATTGTGATGAGTGTGGTTTTTTGTTGCACCCAGTAGTTTCGTACCCTCACTTTCCCCTTATTTAATTATTTAATTATTTTTTGGGTCACGAGTTCGTGGGTGTTGGGGCCCCTTTAGGGTCATTCGTTTGTAGCATTCTATTGGTGAGGTTTAGTGATGTATGCCCCTTAGCAGTATAATTTCGTTATTCTTGAAAATGTATCCAATGGACTATATCTCATTAACTCATAAAAGGAATTCACACACTTCTTACTTAGTTTGGTATGTTCATGAGTAGCAAATCAACGCGTGTGTTTAGGGTTATCATTTTGGTGGTAGAGTCACCTTCACGCTATCGAAGCTAATATGTAAAATGACGAAATACAACGCTTGCCCAATGAAAGAATAATTTTGCAATGAGATTTCAAAGTTCGTTGATCGACCAAAAGTTTGATTAATGCCAACTATCATAATTACTAAAGTGTCTTACTCTTCACGTTTACATGTTTATATATAGTTTGGCCTCGGTTGGTTGGAGTGGTCGTGAGTGTGTGTGTTAGTGTTTCTTGCACAATCAGAAGGGTTACAAAGATATCTTAGGTGTAAGAACATTTTTCGTAAATGCCAATGCGAATGTCATCTGCGACTTGAACAGTGGTGTTTATAAAATTCTATATGGCTCCGATAGTTTGTTTCACAAATTCTATTATAAAATATCTTCAGACTCAGTTCCATCTCAATTTTTATTTTTGGGTCCGAATGAGCATCAACAGCAATTAGATAGAGTGTCATGGACCCGAAAGTCGGAGCCTACCTCTGTAATTATCGATGTGATTAATAGCGATTTACTTCTTGCTTACCTGGATCTTAAATGTATTTGAAATGTACAATTTGTGTATAGCAAAATATTTTAGTAAATGTTAAATGAACAAGTTAAGCTTGTAATCTTTCGTTTACTCCTAAGAAACTCAATTGGGCTCCCAAAACACAATCTATCAGAGATATCGTGTGATTAATTTGAGATTGCAAGGTAATAATAACCAGAATAAAGTGCGTGGATAGGTTCAGAGGTTTCCTGAACTAACGCAGAGATTTCCCTGGGAGGTCCGAAGAGATGCTGATGATTTGATCCTCCGGTATGACTTGCCGCACTAACAAAGACGTAATAATCTATCAGATTATAAGATAGTTCCGTTGTTTATTTTATATTAACTCAAAATTAAGGCTTTTTATGATTTTTGTTTGCTATATTTTTGAAAGATTTCTGATATTTTTAAGACTTTTAATTGAACTCTCAATGTAATCCAGTGTAATTAAAATTTGAATGTAAATTCTTTTTTTTCATGTTCCAATAATACATTTTGATAGTAATTATGGCGATGGAGAAATCCAGTAAATTCCATTTTTGGGTCAAACAATTTGATTATTTGTCAATATTACTGTTGCCTATTTTCTTTCTTATTTTTTTGTCTTTTTCTCCCTTGTGCCGTTAGAACTTTTTCTATATCTATTTAGGGCGTTTACCTGTCACTTTCCGGATTTTCTATATTTTCTCATAACCCCGCGAATTTACCATTATTACTTTTTCTGCATCTATCTCTTAGTGTATTTTTTTTATTGTAGTTGTTTTTTTTTTTCAAGGACTCAGTAAAATAGTTTTGAAATCTATTTGTTCATAAAACATATGCTTCCAATCTCATTTTATTTATTCTTTATTTTTTTTGATTTTTCTTTTTTCTTATTTTTGGTAGTTCTTGTTTTTCTTTTTTTGTTGGTGTTTGTCTCTATGTTCAGTTTAGGGGAAGATTTTTTAAGTTAATTTCAGGTGTCAAAGGTTTTATTATGGGTCTCTTGTGAACCGTCATTTTTTGAATGCCTGAAATATTTTTTGAGGAGCTGCCCTCAAATATCAAGGTGAACAAATGTTGACCCACACCAAAGCGAAATAAAAGGTTTGCATTTGAAAGTCTAAAACCCAAATGCAGTATGAAGATGGAGCCGTTATAATTAGATAGATATTTGGCCCAGAGGTAGGGGGTGGCGGGGGATTTTGTGGGTCTTGCGAGTTTTTTGTTATGGATTTGTGTCTGGTTATTTTATTGTGAACTATTACTATACTTGTCTCTATTGCTGTTTTCGAGAATAAATTTTCCAAAGGTTTTTTACCAGCTGGAAGGTGGTTTATTAATCTTACACGACAGGACTTACCAAGAACGGATTCGTTAATGCCCAGATTAGTTGTTGTGCAACAATCTAATTTGAGTGTCCATTATTGTATTTTACAGTAAGTTTTATGGGTCACACATTATAATTATAAATGAGTTTGGGTGGCACAGGTTAAATATATCGTACATTATTTTACTTAGTGACTAGAAAGTAAGTTTTCATGTGTTCAACATTAATTATTATTTATTGGGTCTTAGCTATTCTTTTCAATCAAAATTGAACTATACTCACTTGTTTTCTCAAATATACATGAGATATAGGTTGAGATGGGGGATTTATTGAATTTTTAATTCCCAAGCGTCCATTCCCGTATTGTTGTTTTACTGTTATCATGTATTCTCTGCAAATGGGTTCGAACAGATTGCAATCAAGATTATGGGGTATTATGGATGTCGACAGAATCTTCCCTGTCAAGATCCGAAGTTGTCTGTCAATGAATATTATATGAACAAGTTAGCCCTCTGATTTAAAGAAAATCAGAATTTTATTTGTTTCCATTATTATCTCTGCAAAACAGTTCAACTATCTTTCATCAAATTTGCTGCGTTAATAGTAGATACAGGAATCATGCAGAGTCAAAGTTCGAAGAGTTCGATGGTCCTGATTCAGATTTTTGCCGAGAATGAGTTGAACTGTAGAAAAAATACCAGAAAATTATTATTGATTTCCGTTTATTATTCTCGTATGCAAAGTATTGCACACATTCAATCTTGGGCTTATAGTGAGTACGTTCACCGAGTTAATATGCAGTCAATGGGTCGAAAGTACAATGTTGGTAATGTGTCTGTCCGATGATATTTTGGACAGAGTTAGCCCTCCTTGAGACTTAGAAAAAATATCTAGATATTTTTTCCCGTTTCCGTTCATTACTCATCAGCATGACTTAGTAGCCACATTCAAACTCAAATTTGAATATGGATACATTCACAGAATATGCAGTTAGTCAAGTTCTAAGATTAGGTCGGATGGGAATCCAATTTGAGATTTTTGACGAGTAAGCCCTCTTGAACATTAGCAGAAAAAAATCAGAAATTTTTCGTTTGCGGTTCATTTTCTGAACGGTTGACAAAGATTCAACTCAAAATTCATAGATATATTAGGATACACCACAGTTTCAATAATGCATTGAAAGAATTTTAAAAATTGTCACCTTTATGAATTTACCATTCAATTAGACTTCACATAGTAGACGGTATGCTCAGTATTACGCAATGTCGCCGACACATATAGTATTTTAGGACATTTTCAACTTTCTTCGTATCGCTTGGCTCATAACCCTTGTCAGACAGATTGGGTTAACTTTTGGGTGAAAGGGCTCAATATTGTTCTCCATAATTAAAGGATCGGTTAGGGGGAGATAATTCAGAAAATGCAAACTTGGTGATGTTGGATGTCATTATTAAGAAATCTAATCTTTCAAGAAACACTAGTCAAGGAAAGCGAATTTATCATCGGAATATTCAACTGAGATGATGCGAGAATTTTGACAGAGTTTGGTCAGTGATTCACAATATCAGCCTCGGGGACGATGCCGCCCCATAGGGGATCAAAAACGGTATACTTAGGGATAATCCTGAAGATCTTTTTCTTCAGAAATACAAGATGATCAAGCAAGCTGAAATTTATAATGGAAGCTTCTGATTAGGAGATTTAGTTTGTTGAAATCATGACCCTCGGGTACAGAGTGGTGTATATGCTCTTAATTATTAGGGGAACTTTCCGTTTTGATACATATGAATATATGGGAAAAATATTTAAAAATTCTTCTTCTCGAGTACCCAACGTGCTTGGGACAGGAATGCGAATTATATATAGAAAGCTTGTCTATGATAAATAGAGGAGATTCAAAAGTTTGTCAATCATGATCACCAGGGGTTAGTGGTATTCGTGTGAGACGGACGAAATGGTGTTATTCAAGGTTTTTACATGAATGGGGTATAATAGAGGGAAAATCTTTTATAGTCTTTCTTTAATCAAAGACCACTGGACAGTGAAAAGCTGTTAATTTATACTTGAAATTCTACTATAGAGTG
Source organism: Ostrea lurida (assembly GCA_903981925.1). Taxonomy (NCBI): domain Eukaryota; kingdom Metazoa; phylum Mollusca; class Bivalvia; order Ostreida; family Ostreidae; genus Ostrea; species Ostrea lurida. Next base: position 11,454 of record CAJDSM010054619.1, on the reverse strand, counting down.
TGGAGATTCTTTCGTCTTGTCAATCATGACTCCTCCGGTAAGATATGAGGAGCGACCGAGTAGAGGATCAAAGTTTTACATGCAGGGTATTATAGGAAATTCTTTAAAACTATCTTTTATTAACCAGAATAAGTCCCCATTGGATGTTTTTACTTGTATGAATCCTGATATATTGAGAACTAATATAAGTTAGGTTCAGATAAATGCCTCACCGAGCCCTGTCCACAGTGCGTAAAACTTTGTTCTAAATCAAACTAGTGCTCTTTCTTAGTTGATTTAGCAAAGCTGGGTGTGGAAGTGTGTAATGCGACTGTGGCCGTGGGTTTTGTTTATGTCTTGTTATACAATAGGTGGTTAAGCTTTTTCACTTTATTTTGAATGTTATCTTCACAGACTTGACTGAATCCCAATGCGATCTTGATTGCCTAATAAGTAACCATTTACTTGCGAAGTGTACAAAAGTTTTTCAAAGGAAACTCACTAAAACGTAGTGTGTATAATAAAGTTGATGTTGTCGGTAGTTTTTAAATCTCTCTGAACTCTTTATTTAAGTCCAGAGAAGATTTCTCTCAAACGGATTGTAGTTTTCCAGGAATTTTTTTTGTTATTCCTTCTATATAATGTCAGAGGATGCCAAGACACTTCTTCATGAGGTTTTGCATGTTTATTATTGTTCAAATATGGTTCCATGGGTTTCATTACAGAGTAGCTCTACAGTGACATCGACTGAATTGATTCCCCATACCGACAGAAAGCTCTTAGGTCTTTTATTTTTGCACTACGTCGATTTCCGTCGTTCGTCCGTCTGTCCGTCAGGGTCCGTAAATCAGTTTTCGCACTTTTTTTCTCACTGCTTGCAGATATATATTTGATATATTGGTACATTGCTTTGCCATGCATTATCACGTACTAATTCAAGTTCAAGTTTATTTTACGGACGTCAGTTTGAATCCATATTTCACTTAGTATGATGCCGGTTTGCGAATTAAAGTTGTTTACTGAATAAAATTTTTTCAGTTTTCCAAATTGCAGCCTCGTACTATTGTTTTACTCATGCTGTGCGAGATAATTCATATTGTATATTAATGATAGTTACTTTTGACACATACAAGTTACAGATTCAGATTGGAGTGTGGTTTATTCCATTTATTTGTTCTTGAGTATGGATGCCTTGGACTCTAGAGAATATTTTCATAAAATTATCGTCTTAATTCCGCTCATTTTCTATCTCATGATTGCAGATTATTTTCTTGATATTCCTCTTACACTTTGCATTTGCCATATCCAAGCGAGTACCAATCAGTTCAAGTTTGGTTGTACTATCGATGCCAATTTTTTACTGACATTATGGCCTTTTGGATCTTAGAAACATGTTAATATTTATAGTGTTTTCGCACTTTTTTTTATCCCTGCTATGGTGGAGTTATTTTCATTCTTGAATTTTGTACATTGCTTTGCGTCTACCAAGTTCAGACTCCAAGTATTAGTTTTGCTTTCTGTGAATATTCGATCCATCACTTTTATGAGTCTCATGCCCCTGTGGAACTCTAGAAAATTTCAACTATTACCGTTTCTCCCACTACTTTTTTTTACATCATCTGTTTGTTCATATCATTGACTATTTGAGTTACACTTGTTTTCCATAACCAAAGTACTAAATCAAAGATCTCGAGCTATTGTGTAATATACGTACTCGAATTCATTATTTTCATCGAGTCTCTATCACATTTTTCCTATCCTCATGCTTTACCAGTAGTTATGCATCGAACAAGCACATAATATAAGTCGACAATTTGATTGCTTAATAATAGACCAATAATTTTGGTCATCAGGTTATGTGAGGACCAATGTATGTATGCATATTACTCTATCCATGAATGGTCTGTTGACATAGCAAATCCCCCTCTTTGATGAATGAGCTTTACATCGGTATATTTAATACATGTAATTCAAATCTCTAAGCTTTGAAATTCCTGTTATGAGAAATTATTTCATCCTCCGTGCAGAGAGCTCTGGATAATTTTCTGATTGTGTTTGTGATATCTCATCACAAGGAGTATGGACGTCGTCCAGGCCAGTTATACAAGATCTTCAATTTTCTACATCTGCGCCTCCCTCATCTCAACACAAATAATATTACGGTATACTTAAAATATACATGTATGTCGTTATACAGGAAATGAAATATTGTGTGCAGTAAGGGTTGGAATGTTCGGTTACTGTATTAGAACATACATATTGCCGGTTCTTTACTGGCCCTGGTTTCGAATGTAAGTTTGACCATACTTGTCTCAAAACTTGTTAATGGCCTAACAATTGGAATGGCAAGTTGGTCTTCTTAGGAATTTTCATATATAAAGTGCATCATTTTGTATGCTGTTCTTATGACAAGCCCTTTCTTAATTCCGGGTTCCAACAATTTTTTGAGATTCCTTTCTCTCCTCTGACCTTGAAGGGATGACGTTACTTTTCTCAAAAATTCGACTTCAAAAACATCGGATCATTATTATGGAAGTTGAAGGAAACTTTCATATTACTACAATGGTGCGAGTTTATCTATTATAACAGGCCCTTATCTACTATTGATACAAAATTTTGACTACACTGACCGTTGACCTTTGAAGTATCGAATCCTGACTTTTACTTATATCCCTCGCACGAGTTGCGGAGGAGGATATTAGCTCGGGATGTGTCACAATGTGTGGTTCTGCTTCATGTGAAACCACTGATAGGAGTAGCAGCAAATTTTATCACAGAAGATCAAAAACTTACCACAACTGTTGCACCCATTGTGAGGCAGGGCATGGAGCCTTAAAATTGATCATTTCATATATCTAAAAGGAGTTGAACTCTCACTGTAAATAAGTTACCCAGATAACCTTATTAGTGAACACTGATTAGGTAGTCGCTGATTCATCAAATTCATTAATACTCTCTTCCAAACTGCTTGCCATGAATTCGAGGGAATGAAACCCTACTTATTTATATTTCAGGTTGTTCAAAGGTCAAGAATCAACTGAGTAATAACTATTTATACCCCAAAACCCTTGGTGAAACAGCGCGTAGACTAGTCGCCCTTAGCATTTTATCACACGATCATCAACCTTCCACATGTTGCACAGGAAAATTTGAGGACATGGTAACTATTGATTTTGACATCAACGGTCTCAAGGGGTTTCCAAAGGTCAAAGTCACTAAGTACTTTTTATACACAATAACATTCGAAGATAGGAAGTCGCAGGCATTCATCACACAACTCTCATCAACTTTCACAAGTTCCCAAGATAACGGATTAAAACACCTATTGCTTTCAACGGTATAAGGCACTATATTCGATAGTTTAATACTCGTTGTTGATCCGAAGGGGAAAAGCTACGCTTGTCCTAGTTATCCTCTTAGTAAACTGTAATTAAATATGACTTCTTGAATGCCATGAGATGGGACGTTCATTTTATTACACCATGTCAGGGATTCCTTAGACAGAGCCCTTTTGTTATTTAACTTGAATTGGACCATAAGTAATTTTGGACCTCCTGACCTTTGAAGCTTACTCTACGTGTAGTGCAATAACCATTATACATTTAGCTTACTATTTTTTGGCAATGGCGCTGTTGTGATGCATATTAACAGATGGGTTGTGTGTATGTGTGTTGACGAGAGCGATCTTTGTACTACTATAACCAGAGCTAATGTTGACCCATTCATTGACCTTGAAGTTTGAATCTTACTTTTTCAAAGAAAACTCACTCCTTGTAACCATCATTTTGGAATGGAAAAGGTTCAATTTCAGAACGACGGAGATATGATTTTTCAATATTATCCACATGCTACTCCCTGATTCAACTGTGTGTGAATCCTGGGACGGGCCAATCCCAGTGTCTTTCACCCTCACACTTTCTGTTTGTAAATATCCAATCATAGATATAGTTGTGAGAATAAAATTATTGGAGTATGAATATGAGATTGATGATGTATGGCAAAGTAATTATGATTTTGAAGAAAAGAGGAGGGGTAACTTGTTTTTTTGCGTTTATCATCCTTGACTACTAATATACTTAGACACATTAAGTATGATTAAGAACATTTTTGAACAAAACATTCATGAGGGTTTCATCAAAGGCTTCTTGGAAATAAACGTTTAATCTAAACACGTAAAGTTGTTCGGATCTCGAAGAAGCAATTCACTTAATTCGAATTCCGTGTTGTGTGGTGGTTTTGATGTTAAAGAATCGTTCTTTCGCATGCTCGATTTTTGCACGCTGTTGGCACATCACTTAAACCCTCAAAAACATTACTACAGATCACCTTTTAATTATAGAGGTGAACTCTCTGCGAAATAATTCACCATGTAATCTATATCTCGAATACCATGGCTTTGTGGCTTAATACTTACTATCTTATACAATGCTTGTTTTCATTGATCTTTCCTTTTGTT
>CAJDSM010054616.1:0-24955 GCA_903981925.1 Ostrea lurida | reverse complement strand
CTTGACATGTTATTTTGATACTGACACACAGCTTGGTGAAGTTTACAACGTCCTGACATATTTTGATACTGACACACACAGAGCTTGGTGAAGCTTACACGCGCTGACAACTCACCCCATCTTCTCCGTCACTGTCCGACTCAGCGGGCACATTCCATGTGATGACGCTGTCTCTTTGTTTTACTGGTTCATCCGAATCCGCAATACTGTAGTCTGGTACATCTGAAATATCAAAAAATCGCAATGATAGAAAACATCAATAAGGTACTGCCTAAATGTTGTAAATCTCAATTATTACTCTGCTTTTATGCCTGTAAGCAATACTCTCAATAAACAATGAATATTCTTGTCAAAGTTCTTCTAAGAATTGAGAGTAAAATGCAGTGATATAACAAAAAAGACCAAGACAATTGTTTGTGGTTCATTACAATGCATTATTATGGCTACTTTTTCCAAAGCACACAAAATGACAAAGCAATATATGCACAGTGACTGAACTTGACAAACAACAAATAAATATTAATGTACAAGGTAAATACATGTTGATTAAGTTTGTGCTAGGGTCAGTTATTAGATATTTTAAGTCATTATACATTTTCAAAATGCCTTCATTTCGGTATAAAATATCATATCAAGTGTTAGTGACTACTACCTTATTTGTTATACTAAGTTGGTGAAAATGATCAGCAATAACATGTATCTACTTTGTACCATAAAAACATTGTGTGTGTGTAATGATAGTATCACCATAAGATAAATGTACCTGTACACATGAACTGATGATCAAAAAATGTCCTGCATTCTTTGAAACACAATTTTCTCGTCATTAATGACCAATTCAATGCCAAAATACATGTAAAACAATTTCATAATATTTTCATTATAATTCCCATTTCCAGTATCTGAATTAAGAATATGCCATACAGTTTTGTGTGCTAGGTCCCCATTTAAGCAGCCATTATCTACGACAATGGATTCCTTTCCTAGTTCCCATCTTCTCACTTTGTCTGGAGTTTATATTTTTTTCCTCTGGAGTTCTACTAACCTCTGTCTAACTTAAAGTTCAGGTGGCTGTCCTGATCAGTGGTAGTACTGCCATTTAACACATTCTCTGTAAAACAGGTCAAGCATGAAGCAAATCAAACCGCATCCCAAATTTACAAGCCACGTGCTCATGTTAAAAAGTATTTCTTGTATTAAGAGAGGTAGATCAGTAAGTTTTTTAAAGTCGATGAAGCTGTGAGATTGTGCACATTTAAAATAGAGAAGGTACCATTATAAGCTACAGAGAATGTTACAATTCAAAAAACGCAACATTAAGACATTTGATAATTTATTTTTTAGAATTAAAATGATCATGCATGACTAATAGCACAAAGTTAGGAACTACATGATATTATGCAAAACAACAGTGAACTAGGCAGCAAGTGATAAACAGAGACACACACACACAGAAATTGAAAATGCAAACAGTCCGGTCAGGAATTAACATTAAAGTGATGTCAAATTATTTACATGTATCAGTTGCTGTACTTTCTATTACCAAATGAACTCTGAGAATTGATACTTATAACCAAAATGTTTTCTTTTCTCTCTCTCCTTGGGTGGGTGGGTGGAGGTGTATTAAAATATCCAAATAAAACCCTTTCTCATCTAAAACCACTCCCGACTAAATGATATACACTAATAATAATAAATGCATTGTTAATTTTCATGATCTGAGAAATTGGAGAGTAAAAGCCATTGCAGATGGTGACACAGATAGCAAGCCATCAGCGAGAGAAGCCAGGCACACAGACCTCTGTCAACATTGTAGCTTAGGCGGCTGTCTCGGTCTGTAGCTATGCTGCCCTTCAGAAGGTTTTCTACAACAAAAATCCCACATCAATAGGTGGGTGGTACATGCATATCCTTAATTTCCTGAGTCCAATGTAAAGCATTCACATATGTCAAATTTTTTTCCTTTCAAAATTTTTCACTCAGGAAATTTTCTTTCCAGTGACTAGGTGCTTTGTTTTTAAAACGAAAAGAAAACATAAAGGAGGCAAAAGTTCACACTAGAGAATGGCTACCATGCAATCAGGAGAAAATTTATTCCCATAAAGGTGGACAAAACTCTTTCCAGGAGAGGTTTCATTGAACTGTTTTCACGAAACAAAAAATTCAAGGCACTACACCAAACTGACTGGAAAATATGCACGTCACTTAATAAAAAAACTTACCCATACTTTCTGTATGAAAGCCTTGTTGAGGCAACAGAAAACAAGTCAAAACATGCTGCCCAGTTCTCTCATCGAAATCTGTCTGAAACTTTAACATAGGTTTGGCCTGATTTTCCGAAAGCCATAATGCTTTCAAATGCAGGTTGGTGATTGTAATGGGAAGGTACTCTAGTCTAAAAATAACCAAAAAATATTTTTTTTAAAACCATACAAAATACACTGCATTTATAATATGACACACAAGCTGATTCTAGCAAGTTGATAAAGAACTACAATCTTTATAAATTTGACCTGAAACACTTAGAAAAGTTGGTGCTACACTAAAAATGCTTTTCAAGTCTCAATTTCATTCAAACTGATTTCGCTGTACGGTATATCTGTACAACAGACAAGACATGGTGAATCCTCCTTACTTATTGCCTGACACGTCCAGTACATGAAGCTCCTTCAGGTTTCCTAACTCCTGGGGAAGCCTTAGCAGCCTGTTATCTCGCAATGACAGCACATTCAGTCGGCAACAATGTCCAATCTGAGCAGATCAAGAATTCATAATTAAATACATATCTATAGGACAAATTTTCTATTTTTAACAATAGCAATATCAAAATCTACACAAAATGATTCAATAAATCTCATTTTCTAATGTATCTAAAATAGTTATTTCTATAAAAACATGCAAGTGAAACACTCAATTTGAATGGACAGCAGACACCTTTCATGGAAACATGCTGTCTTACACTGCTAATCATGTGAGTAATACTGTCACATGCCAGAGATGGCAATTCCCTTTCTTTTTTTATTGTTTGCTTCAAATCTAAATATATGTAAATTTCCTGTTTATTACACATGTTGGATAACCTACTTCTACAGGAATCTCCTTTAGCTGATTCCTGTCTACATTCAGGTTGGATAAAATTCTCAATCTTCCTATTGTTGATGGCAATTCCTATAAAATAAATCAATCCTTTAATGATGCATTGACTGAAGCAATATATTACCACAGCAAAGGGGCAGCCATGATTTTTGTTTATTTGAAATTAAACATTTTTTGTCACAGAAATGAAGATCTTTCGGATACACATGTATTTACTCAAATATGGCCCCCAAAATCATGTTTATCTTATAGAATGCATGTACTGTAAACAAAGGCTTGTCATCAGCCAAGAAACCATATATAGATGTAAGAACAAGATTTCTAAACATACATTAATGATGAAGAAATTTAGGGTTCATGTACAAAGAAAAAACATTTTTTAATGTAAGCCTTCAACAAGGCCATCAACTTTGTATGACGTAAACATAAACAGCTGGGCTCATGTATTGTTTTGGAGGGAAAAAGTTCAGACATCTAAAACACATTTTTGCTATGTTTTACACATATCAAGTACTTCATGCTATCAATTAACAAGAAAAGAAAATTCTTTTTACTATAACTATGTCAATGCCATTTATGCCAAAATGAGAATTAACCCTCTTCTCCCAAGATTTCTGGAGTTTATCAAACAACTTACTTCCAAATAGTTTTCTGTAAGTATCAATTCTGTTAAGCTCTCACAACTGCAATAAAAAGAAGCACATTCAGTTCCCATAGCACACAAATCATCATTAAAGTGTCCTGATACTGCCTTACATTAGAAAATAAGAACAGGCATTCTGAGAATATTGTACAAGCAATACTGTAAAACGAGAATATTTAGCGCACGACCGTATTTATTTTAGCACCTTTAACACAGACATACAATTGCGCTAAATTATGTTGTGCGCTAGAAGGTTTTCATTGACCAGGTGGTATCGTTGCACTAAAATAAGTTTGCGCCAAAAGGTTTTCATTGCTGATTGCGATAAAATATGTTTGCGCCGAATATTCTCGTTTTACAGTACATGTCCCCTTACGACTCCCCCATTAATTAACACATGTAATATTCAAAAGAATATACATTTTAATATTAATGTTGTTTGACCTTGACCTGTATAAATAATCGTTCATACAGAACACAAATCTACAATCTAATAATGTATAGAGGCTTCTGAACCCTGTTCGTAATACATTTTGATTACTAGTAATTTCAGTCCAATTGTAGGAATGTGGTAAATTGAGTACTGCTGACTTTGTTCATTGACTACAGAAAAAAAACACCACTTGCATGATTAACAGATTTGATATACAACTTTATCACATGTTTACTCCTTTATCCCATGAATAACATTCAGAGTGTAAATTCTAATTATTTCACTGTGTTTTTCTATGTCATTTGTGACATCACAGACTTATGTTAACTTTAAAATGTTAATGTCTTGAAGATTTTTACTCTAAGTTGTTTAACTTTATTTAACAAATAAAGAGATATTCTCAAACACGATTTGTTTGTGTATTTTATAGACACTTTTTCCTTATGCGTAGTGACATAGCTAAAGGCATTGAAAAGAATGTTAAATGGCTTTGATGGCTGACCAGTAGAAATATGAATAGAATACGGAGGAAGGTGATAAAAAGAATCTCCTATGATTCGTGGTTTGATATGATCTGTATCCAACTCGTCGTGTGTTTTCCAAGGCTCAGAAATGGAACTCACACAACTCATTGGATATTAATCATATCAAACCACAGGAGATCCTATATTTAACAGATTTGATCCATATTTTTATTGATAACTCCTTTTGCAATTAATGACCTTGAAATTTAAATCAATGAAGTAATTATTTACACAATCAGCGACTCAGTTTTGTTGACAGCATCTATTCAAATGTCCTACTTTTACAGCCTTTCCATCAGAACATGATCTCGATGAATATTCAAATGTAACAATGAAGAAATTAATTTCTTTTACACTTGTCCATCAAACATTATGAAATCTGAACTTGATCTGTAGTTTATCACTCTGAAACTACACCGAAAGTTTCAAATGAGCCGTCACAAGCACAGCAGAAAAAACAAGACACTGATGCCCCCGGATTCTACATACCTGTGGAAGGGGCTTGCCAAATATTACACATGTGAAATATGAAAAGTTTATCACTTGCCATTCAAAAGTTATGACCAATGCTAAAGTTTTTGAAAAGTAGGTCAAACTTCAATGTCAAGGTCAGGAGGTAAAAAATGTTGGTACCAGTAAAAAGGGCTTGTTATAGGGAATACACATGTGAAATATGAAAGTCCTATCACCTACCATTCAAAATTTATGGCCAATGATAAAAGTTTTTCTTGCAGACAACAGACAGACAAACGGACAGACCAAAATCAATATGCCTCCGAATCGAAGATTCTGGGGGCATAAAAAGTCTGGAAAACCAATGGGATATACACTGACTAACAAACAGAGAAGAAACCTAATAGTCCCCTTCAGTTTTACAAACTGGTAGGAGATTGATAAAAGATACTTTCTCCATGAAATCCAAAAAAGTTTCCAAAATGAAAGTATTGATAGACTTACTTTCCTATTTCCGGTGTCAGGACACCCAACTTGTTCTGGTCAAGCTTTAATATGGAGAGTTTCTGCAGTGACCCTGAAGTTAAGAAAATATGGTTACTTGATAAACACCAAACTCAATCTTGTCATCTTATATCATTTTGTAATTTGTAATTGCTTGTTTCAATGGCAACACGATGGTTGAACAATCCCAAACATATTTCTTTGGTTACTGGGGTACTTAAATACTCACCATGGTTAAAAAAAGACATTTTCTGAATGGGGGCCAAAAATGGACCTTTTCATATATAGTCCTTTGGATTAAGTAAATGACAGACATGACCCACATCTTTATTATGCTGCTACTACAGCCACTCACCGATTCCTTCAGGGAGATCCTCTAGGTCGTTTTGTGACAGACAAAGATCCGTCAGGTTCTGGAGTCCGCAGATTTCTTCTGGGATGAAAGTCAACTGGTTCTCAGAAACATCTATTTGTGTCAGCTTCTTTAAATTGCCTATTTCCTAAAATTCCAAGGGAAAGATAAGTAATTTCAAGTAATCATAAAATGCTATTTTTAAAATGCTTTGAATTCTTTTGAAATGTTTAGGTCAATTGGATTCTGCAGGTTTGGAAATAAAATACACCAAATGTATCATTTTTTCCCTTATTTTTCATACAATTTCATAATTATTTAATATATAGTGCTTTCTACAAAATTTATTGACCATCTACAAAATTATCACCTTGTGATTGGAGAAACAAAGAAAAGTGATTGAACAAGCAAACTCTAATACCGATAAATAGCAAAATAATCAATATATATAAAACATGGCTAAAAATTTACTGCATCATTATCAACATCTAAATAAAAATAACTTACAGGTGGCAAGTCTTGTAATTCATTACAATCTAACCAAAGTTCTTGTAGGCTAGGGAGACTTCCTATTATTTCAGGCTAAAAGTAAACAGAAAAGGTAATAATATTCTACAATGTGAAAGAAATTACAATACCTAAACAACGTACAAAACACTTGAGGCAAGGTTTTTAAAAGATTTCTTGTGTGTGTTTATGCAATTAAAAATCAGTAATTATCTTTAGTCAAATTGTTGTGCTAGCTAGTGTAGATGATCTAGCTTTAGGGATTGGCGTGTCAACTGTCACTTAATGACTGTCCCCATAAGAACCCATGTTCATGGCTAGTAATCTCTCCAGTGTTAAAAGTTGTCTCCATATTTTCTTTCCTTGAATCAATATCTGATAACAAAACTAGACTCCAAACTGCTTTGATAGGCTCATCGAGATACTTTTCATTCTGCTGACATTGTATGACCGAGTGAAATTTTCACCATATTGAAAGGCCTTTCTTCCTGGTTCTCTTATTAATATTAACCAATTATAATTTTCATATCACCAGACCTACGTCAATTAACTTCATAAACAAAATTTATCAATATTCTCTGCTCAGAGAACCTACATCTCTGCTAAAATGGGAAGAGCCTTCCTTTTTAAAGCCAATCTTTCTGGATAGAAACAACAATTTCACAACTCTATGCATAAAAACAGTATGCTTTATTGAATCAATATGCCCTAGAGTACAACCATGACTGTGTTACCTACCAATTCTTTGATATTGTTACTTCCTAGGTCGAGTATTTCTAGCTTCACCAGGAAGGAGACAGACTGTGGTAGGAACTGGATCATGTTCTCCCTTAATTCCAAAGATACCAGATTCGTCAGGCTGTGGAACAAAGGGAAACTGAATTAGTCCATATATTTTTTACATATTTGTGATTCGAAATGCTAGTATCATATTTTTATCCTATCACAAAAGGGTAAAATTGTCTTAGTAAAATTGTCTCCAAGATCATATAACTTCATTGCAAACTGAAAATGATATACTCAAATCATAATCATATCTAAATATTCTGAACTTGCAAAGAAAGCATAAGAGAGGAACTTGCTTTAAACTATATTACAAATTACATGTATTAAAAAAAACCAAAACAAATTCCTTTAATAAACAACAATCTTTTTATTTCTAGCTGCTGCTTTGAAAAAAGAATCAAAGACAAAAGTCAAACACATCTTTTACAAGCAAAATAATAAACTGCATTTCTCGTGACATCAAGTTTTCATAAGAGATATAAATTCTGAACAGCTGATCACTAAAGAACAGATAGCCAGTCTGAAGTTTTGGCTTCTTTTTTTTTTTAAACCCATGAAATAACGCCCAACCAAAACCCTCAAACATAAATTTACTTTGTATGCCAATGCATCATGGTAATCCAATAATTTTACAGAATAACTTAAAACAGATTCATCATGGTGAGACTTTGGGGGATTCTCCACAGACAGACAAAAGATTGGACTCCAGTTGACATGAAGTTGCTTTTACAGTTCCTGATTCCAGTCCCCCTTGATTGCAATCTCTACAATCTCATATACCTATTTTCCCCTTCTCACACAAACTCTGTAGTATTTCACATAAGACGGATTACTCTTTATAGAATTCTATACCTTCCAATATCTGGAGGAAGCCGCATGAGTGAGATATCATTCAGTCCCAAATGTGTGAGATTTCTCAGCTGGGTGAACCCTTCTGGTAGTCTGCATAGAAAACAAATCATGGTGTAAGGATATCTAAGGTCATAATTATCTGAGAGGAAATATAACAAATACGTAAAATATATATATCAGATAAAATTCCTTGTCCATAAAATATTGTTGACGATTCTGTTAGGTGGCCTTACAATCATGAGTTTAATCTCCAGATTTAGGGGTCTTTTTTTCTGTCACCTTTTACTAAATTTGCTTCTTCATTTTTTTTTTTTTTTTAAAACAAAACTGGAATCAGGTAAATTCCCAATACTAACATATCAAACATGTATTTCATAAAGATTTCTTAACAAACCTGAGTAATCAATATTCACAATGATTCCTAAGGAAGCCTCAAGGAATTAAAAGAAAGTCCTGCTTTTATTCATGTATCATTGAGTAGCACTTCCGATTTCATGTTCTTGTGATGATGAATGGTGATTTCACCAAAAAATAATATACTCATATGATAAAGGGAATCTAAAGAATTGCAATTATCTTAATTGTTTTATTTATTCATAAAACAGATTAAGTTTCATCATTTTTACAATTTTTAAAAAGAGAGCTTGGCAAAGTGGGGCATACACTTGCGATAAGCTTTTTCCTATGAAGTCCTGGAGTGGCCATGACCTTTGGACCCCAAATCAACATGGTTCTTCCTCTCTTGGTAATAAAGCTACATGTGAGGTATCAAATATTTAATTACTCCCTGAATGCTTATCATAAACTAAAGTTTGTCTATCAATCGAATTGAGTGAAGAAAATGTGCTTAAGAAAGCCCATGAGCACATTCACTTGTGCAGTAATAGCCTACTAATAGGCATAATTGTTCCCAAACCCGTATGTAAACATATTTTTTTTTGGTGTCTTACTGTGTACAAGAGTTTTCCAGAGGGAAATAACTTGGATGTACAGGTCTCAAAACTTGCATACTGGAAAGGGTCTTTATTTTGGACCCATTTAGTGGACATTGACAGCCCTGGTACATGTATATATATTTTTCTTTTGGGTGTGTGTGTGGAGGGGGGGGGGGGTCTTAAGAATGCTTACAAGGCTAAATCAGAAATACACAATGGCTTCAAAGCATGCCATCTATTTTTGGTTTTTTAGATAATAAAAACTTTGCTCTAACAATAACACCAATAGTGACGGTCCCACTAAGGTCACAGATACATTTCTGTGTGTGACTTTGAGTAGATAAACAGAAGGATTTCATTTGATTTAGAGGTAAAAACATCCATAAATTTGTTGTCGTGTTTTCTCATCAAGAGCCATGAGAATATTTCAAAGGTGTGTGTTTACACCTGACATCCTCTTGTTAATTGATTTGTGTGATGTACATTTCATGTCCACTAAATTAAACACTGCGCTCCATTTAAGAGCACACCATTTTAAAAAGGATACATGTACATAACAAACACTGATTAAGGAAGAAATAATGAAGTTATTTTCAATTTCCTATGGTTTCATTACCACATCTTAGGTTGCAACACATTTGTTTACTTCCTGCCCTCTCAAAGTATTTGTGCCACTCGCTACTTTGATGAGTGCCTTCCTACTTGCATTATTACTAGCCACTATCTATATGAACATCCAATTTTAACCTAAATTGCCTATCATTCTAGTTATCCAATTTTAAACTCCACAGTATCACTTTTCAGAATATTTGAAGGGTAAAATAACTTGCCACTTGTACCTGTTTTAATTAAAGGGACATAGATATGTTTTGAACTGGAATTTTTCAAATTTTATTTGTTTACAATGCTAAACTAAGGTATTTCTAAAGGTCAGGAAAATTTTTAATAGCACAGTTGTTGAGTGAGAGTAATCCAAGTATTCAGATACAGCAATCATAATTCTGTTCTGTAAACAAGGCTTGTTCCATGTTTTTGTTTACAAACACACTGCTTGATAGAAACACTCGGAACTGTTTAGAATTAACTTAAAATTTGAAAATTTAAACACAGAAGGGAATTAAGTAATTAGTTTAATAGCTATTTTACATGCAGGTAACTTGCATATATGTTCAAGTGCTTTAAATTTTTTAACAACATGTGGACATACTCTTCTACATAACTGCGAGAACTCTGAAATGCATCTAATAACTAAACAGCATCAATATCAAACACTAATTGTTGCACATTTTGTTCATGTAGCTCAGATTAATAATTTTGCTGCTGACAAGTTGTTTAAGTACTTTGTATGAGCAGTCCAAACTGTGGCAGAAAACTTACTTTGTCAGGGGGTTGCTGCTGACATCCAAAACCTGAAGATTTTTCAAGAATTTAATGTTTTCTGGAATATCACCAATATCTACAAAGTAAAATTACATGTTAACACATTAACTGAATTGAAATTTAACATACATGTGTACTGTCTGTTGATCATACAACATAAATATGCTGTACAAGCAATCGGCAGATATGTGTGTAGCGTAATATCTATAGTAAAGTATACAGCGGGTTACTCCAACAAGCAAGAGCTTCAGTCTAGCAGATTTCAGATATACAAATGCAAAATTCCAAGATTTTTACTGGGCTTGATAAAACAATCATAGATACATGGAGTCTACCAATTGTGCAAAAAATAACTTGTTGAAACTTCACTTCAATTTTGACCATTTCACAGCTGACAGGTCCGATTTTCACTAGTGGCCCTACTCCTTTGACCTGTACTAATAAATGACCTTGACCTATTTCATTTACGTAACATTGATTATGACCATTCAGTTCACCAATGCACATATGAAGCCTATGGTGATGCCCGAGGTTAGACAACCAAGTATAAAATATACCACCTCCCCTCCCTCCATCTCGGAGGCATTTAAAAAATCATGTTACTGGGGTTTTTAATGTTTAGGATTCCTATGGTGCAAAATGTACTTTATTCTAAATTTTTTTAAATACACTTTGTATACAGACTTGAAATCCACATGTAAATTTATAGAAGGAATTCAGATAATACAGCATTCATGTTTTCTTTTAAACAAATTTTTTATTCTCCACATTCTACAAGTGACACTTGGATATTGATTTTAGTGCTTTCCCCACCGCTCAGCAATAAATCTAGGCTTCTACTATCTACAGAAGCACTTCATTTGTCTCCAAATGAACTCCCATTCCAAAGCTAACATTTTTGTATACTCTCTATTAAAATACAGAATTTTTCTTTTTCTAGCTCTTTCAATATCAGTCACAAACAAGGTAAAAATTCTGCACAACAAAAGCCAGCTTGAATGTAGTTTATATTTAAGAGTCTGGTGCAGAAAATTGTAAAATGTTCTTTATCATTAAAGTAAATACATTGTTAAGAAGTTAAGCTAAATAAGTTGCTCTGATTATTTTAATACACTTTGCAAAAAAAAAAAAAAAAAAAAAAAAAAAAAAAAAAAAAAAATCTCTGCCTCTACAAAAATGTGTACACATTCCTTCCATATGAGATTTATCATCAATGACCTAACCTTGGGTCTTCATAATATGACATATCGTCAGACACTCCAAAAGGGGCAAGGCCGGGATATCAGTATGGCAGTTTTAAAATACTGCCCTAACTGGGACAGAGAGCTGTACAAGTTAAAAACATTTCAATGTCTGTCCAGTGTAGATTAAAATAAATATCCACTGGGTACATCAGGCTTCATCACCACAAACCTGAGTTACAACAAACATCTTTCAGTCACTTCTTCTGTGAAGCTTGCATGGTGCATGGGAGGTCACTAACCCTTTCATGAATGAATGTACATGTGTATGTCCACATATGTACACTAACAATTACATCACTGTTCTTTAGTATGTTAACGAATGACATGAAATAGAAGACTGCCCATCCCTATACCGATGGTGTTAGACTGTGTAAAACTTTCCCCGTCACCAGGTGCTTATATCAGACTCCACTGTATCAGGTAACCAGAAACACCTTAAATCACTCTACTAACAAAGGATGCTCAAATAAATCACATACTTAGGCCATGATATCACAGGTTTCTAATTTTAACAATCAGAACGGCTGGGTGTCAATTAATACACACCATTTCAGAAACAAATTGGTCTATACTCTAACATTCACCTATAAAAACAAGACACTTTAAAGTATAAACATAAGAAGCTGCAAAAATTGTATCCCATTGATTTCATTTCATTATGTTCATATAGAAGAGAATAATTCAATTTTGTCATCAATTCCCTATTTCAAAAATCAAGACACTATCATTAATGTGTATAATCTGGTAGCGTGGAGAAATCCTTTCTTCTGAACGCACACAAGAGCCCAGCTAAACAATAATAGGATGATGAGTGAACATTGATTTTACTGGGTATATACAAAGAACAAATAAAGTCTGTCAGAATCAGCACAAAAAGATCATATACAGTCAACTCTCGATAAACCGCCACCTTTTGTTCTTTCAAATTTTTGACATTATAACGAATTTGGCGATGAATTGAATTTCCGCCATTTTTAAGAAAAAAGTTCTGCCAATTTGTAGAAAAAGAGTTACAGCTGTTTTCTATGTTTACTTATATAACTCATGTAAATATATTTATTTTCAAATTTTCAACATGATTATTTGTTTAAATGTCACAAAATCCTTTCCTTTTTATCTTCGAAACTCAAAAGAACTCTCGTTTGTGGCTAAGCCGTACATGTACCTAAACTGAAACAGGTTTTCTATAATGTAAATTAATATAATGCAACTACATCTCATATTACGTCTTTTCTTGTTTACTTTAAAAACACAGTAATTACTAGGGTCTTTCTGCACGGGTGGACACCGAAGATCGATAATGACCAATTTAACGCTTCGGTGACCACAGGTACCCAGTACGGTTTATCGAGATAATTAACACTGTGAAACTGACTTTTGTACTAAAAACACCATCGCGAATGGCGATAGTGAATTTGGTGTTTTAACGAGATTTTTAAGCAACAGGAAAAACGTTCCTCGAAAAATGCGACGTTATACCGAAAATGGCGATGGATTGAGTGGCGATAATTCAAGAGTTAACTGTATACAACATGTAGGATCGTAACCCAAGATCCCCGATGTACACTATGCAGGCCGTCTTCAACACATTTGCCATTGTTGGGTATTTTAATTTGCAGTTTCCCAAACCTAATACATATGTAATACTAGAATACTGTGTATTTTTCTTTTTGGAATTCTTCCATTTTTAGTTCCTTCTTTCATGAAGAGTAATTATAGTCCATAATGATTTTGCATTACCGTATTTGAGATTTTCAGTGTTGGAATAATAAAAATCTAACCAACAGGGATTTGATAAACATAAAGTCAAACCGCATTATCTCAACTGATAATGATAAAAAAACTTTGAATATCTGAGGATTCAAGATATATCGAGGGTAAAATTCTTAAAGAATTAGTAGGTGAAAATTTCAAATTACTTTGACATTAACCATGGTATTTGAGATATCAGTATTCGAGATACCGAAGTTCAACTGTACCTGGAAATACATGCAACATGCAAAATCTCTACCTTGCACTTTCAATTATACTTCATTTCAATATGGTAAGGACAATTCAAAAGGTCATGCCGATTGTCGATAATGACATTTGAAATAATACATTTTAGGGCTGTGGTTAGCCAGTCACCAATGTAAGAAAAATCCCATATATGTAATCAAATACTAAAAACACTGGTCACTCACCGACAAAGGGTGAGTAAAATCTTTGTGCAAAAAAGTGACAATTTAATAATGGAGTCTCAAATCCCCAGAATTGAGATGCCGACAGAAAAAGTTACGACATCGCATATGTTACTACGAGCTAAAATATCAGGAAGTGTGATTGTGAGATTGAGAATGAAAGTGAGAGTGCATGGAAATAAAAAGTGAGAGTGTGGATCACTGTTTGAAAGATCGAGAGAGATAATGAAAGAAAGAAAACTCAAATACTAGGAGGATAATAAAAAAAATAATACATTAAACCAATCACATTTTGTACATTTTTAAGTACTCGGCATAGATCTTAATGTGGGACCATAAACTTGGAAAAGTCAGAAGCCCAAAGTTCTATTCACCACAAGTCTGTATTTCATACTCATCATTTGATGCAATATGCAAGATTATAGAAACAGAAATCAAAAGATCATATGGATCACTCATATGTGAGAAGTATGGTGAACCATCTTGGGAAGACAATACACCAGTGAATGGACTATTTCTTGTGATTTTTTTTTTTAAATATTGCAATACTTTATTGGTTTCAAGTGTATTTTATCTGAGAATGAAAGTACAGGTAAATGCTGGGTGGCAGAAAATAAATGCACACAACAGTAAGACACTTCGTCTAGCATTTTTCAGTTTTCTTCCAAGTGTGTTACATCTGAACAAACATAAACAGTTACTGTATATCAGTTTCATCATTAGGATTAACTTTTATGCAACTCTAAAGATGAGTCTGAATGAGGCATTGATTTTTTTTTTTTTTTAATCTGTGAAGGACACGTCCAGGTCAATTACTGTGCCATTATAGAAATCCCATTCACCTAGATGAGATTAACTGTATGTATCTTTTGTATAATTTCTAGATTAAAATAAATATACTATAAAAATCAAAATCAATGCAGACTGTTTTCAATAAGAGTGGTAACTGACAAAATAAATCGTCTGTAGCAGAAATGTTGCCAGTTATTATAGGATTTTCAGTGTTTAAGATTTCCATCGGGACCAGTTTGTATATATTAAAATACTGCGTCAAACCCAAATACTGACAGACATGATTATCAACTTCTTGTTGGTTATGAATGTTCAACTTACAATACAAGATAGCAAAAAAGAACAAGATGTGCTTGTGAAACACCGATGCCCCCGGATTCCACATGCTAGTGAAAAGGCTTGCCAAAAGGATATGCATGTGAAATATGACTAGAAAACTGACATGGTCAGCAAGAGCCCCGCCGAGGGCTATCAAAGGAAAGTGACATCTGTATGAAGAAGCTGTGAACCCAGAATTTATACACTTCTTCTTGCAGAGTACAATTATGCAAAGTTTCAAAACTGTACAATAAAAAATTTTTGAGTTATCACATCACAACGAAAATGTTGACGAACAGACGGACTGACAGACAAACAAGGTGCTGTGCCGCTGTGGACCCAGAATTTATACACTTCTGCCACTTATTGAGGGTACAAATGTGCAAAGTGTTA
Source organism: Ostrea lurida (assembly GCA_903981925.1). Lineage (NCBI taxonomy): Eukaryota > Metazoa > Mollusca > Bivalvia > Ostreida > Ostreidae > Ostrea > Ostrea lurida. Next base: position 9,563 of record CAJDSM010054616.1, on the reverse strand, counting down.
GAACTGTACGATAAAAACTTTTTGAGTTATCGACACATCACAACTTCGGTTATCGCATAACGACGAAATTGTTGACAGACAGACGGACGGAAACCAGAATTTATACACTTCTGACTCTTATTGTAGAGTACAAATTAAATGTAGGTCAAAATTCAAGGTCAAGGTCAAACATTTTGGTACCAGATAAAAGGACTCGTCATAAGGAATACACATGTGAAATATGATGAAATGCCTAACTCTTGCCATTCAAAGTTATGGCTAATGTTAAAGTTTTTGAAAAGTAGGTCTAAGTTCAAAATCAAGGTCAGGAGGTCAAAAAGTTTTTGTACCCACGGAAGGTCTTGTCATAAGGAACATACATGTGAAATATTAAAGCCCTAGTACTTACCATTCAAAGTTATAGCTAAGGTTAAAGTTTTTTTGAAAAGTAGATCAAACTTCAAGGTCAGGAGGTCAAAAATTGTGGTACCCAAGGAAAGGTCTTGTCATAAGGAACATACAAAGAAATATCAAAGCCCTAGTAATTACCATTCAAAAGTTATAGCCGAGGTTAGTTTCAGACAGACAGGACAAAAACAATATGCCCCCCCCGATCTTCGATCACGGGGGCACAAAAAGGGTTTAGTTAACTTATCTTTACCTACTGAGTACTGACTTGTTACAAATGCTTGAACTGATTAAGAATTTAGTAATACCCTTATATTTCAATTTAGATCTAAGGGCAGATAACTCTAATTGCTTAAAATTACTAGCTCTTTTGTGTGCAGTGTAGAGAGGACCCTTATCAAAGTTGAAAGTAATATAATTGTTTTTTTCCAATCTGAACCATTGATAATGATAAGTCACATGGGCTACCTTAATCGTTTTACTTAATAGCACTGAATCTACCGAAACAATTAATCAGTCCTCACTCCAAGAACAAATCAATGTTGAGTAATAGTTTCGTTCTAAAAAAAAAAATGGCACTATTCCGGTCAAATTAGACAGTTACTGTGGTAAACAGGACAGCTATTCCCCTATGCTGCAAGCAGACCCATTCCCAACAACAAAAAGTGACCCATTTTCCCAATTTTATGAGCAGAATTTCCCAAATGCATTAAAATACGGAAAAAAATATATTGGGCAATGTGAACTGGTGGGAAATAAATCAATAGAGTCAAGAACTAATCAAATATAAATGATAAAATGACTGTTTTATTCTTATACATATAAATGGTATACTCAATTTTCCCAATTAAAAATCCCAACAATTTTCCCAATTAAAAATCCCAACAATTTTCCCAAGGGGGGGAACCAGTCCTTGTACCAAATAGTGCTGTGATGAGTGACCTTGATATTAAATATTTCATAAAATGTGATACTTTTGCTGGTAAGCATATTTTTGTTTTCTGCTAAGAAAAGCCCCTCATCATGACTTGCCGTAAACTTGCTGGAAGCCTATAAGGCCTCTCCCAGATCAAGATTGCTAATTTTGTGTTATTTCAACATTACAGTATTTCCTTCTCTAAAATCTTATTGAAAATACATGTACTGCCATGGGATTCTTTCATGTTTTTGATTGTAGCTGTTCTCAACTCAACCTCAAGCCCGAGACTCAGACTTGGTTCAAAATGAGCAATGACAATCATTTGTATTAAACACAGACAGCTATAGCAAGCAGGGTTGGTTTTTTTGTTGTTTTTTGGGGTTAGGTCTTGCTTTCAAGGGCTTACCAGGTATGCCTTTCCATTTGGAGAAAATAGTGACATTTGGGAATAGGAGAAAAACCTAAACCAGCTGCACTTAAAGGTATAATTTTACTCCTTGTGACTTTCAATTTGGTCAAATCTTACCTCATTTTAATAAGCACAGACCAAAGATATTAGGTTTACTTAGCAATTTATGTCAAACTTGTAAATCTGTAGGTCTGAAGGAAATTTACGAACAATATGTTGTGTTCGAAAATTTTAAAGAAAAATTGAGAAAATTACCTTGATCCTTTTTAGCATTGAGAATGGGGCTTCGTTTTGACCCCCTACAGACCCTAAAAATATCCCTGGCAAATCATTTTCATGCTCCACATGAGTTTCTAATAAACAAGTATATATATAGAACAGGATTCTGACACATATGCAACTGTTATGTACCAAGTTGTCTTGATACTATGCAATGTTACTTTCAGCAATATCTAGAAGAGACTCTTCTTTCAACAACCAATGCATCAAGCAATGCGTTTTACAAAATGCCTAAAGTTGTGAAACAAAAAACAAAACAAAACACAATAACAGCAAAACCACAACCATCACTTAAAGGTGAGCAATAATAATTTGTAATACAGACAGAGCATATTCTACTGTATCACAATTACACAAGATTAAAGTTTAAAGGCTGGAGTACATGTACAACAGCAGATTTAAGATTGTACAACTACAGATCTTAGATCGTACAACTGATAGGAACTTAATAAAATGAACAACATTAGAGTGAACAGGGCCTTAAGCAGTGAGACCAGACAACCGTGATCCTCTGGCAAACGACCACGGCCATGTGAGGACAAACACAGTTATACAGCATCATTTAATCATCTTAATTAGCAAATTAACAAACGATCACAAGCCTATGCATCTCTGTAGGACAGGAAATGTATCTGAGTCAGGGATGAGATATAATGGGAATACTAAGCTTGTCTGCGTTCCTCATATACCTTAGGGAGTTTCTCAACACCTCATGTAGAAAAACTCCTGAATAAATAATTGTTTGACTGTAAAATGCCCAAGATTCAATTTAGACAATATATTATTATGCTATCTATGTATTTGATCAATTTCCTAGTATTTTCGTTCAATCATTTCAATGATCCATCCAAAAGGGTTGTGAAAAACAAGCAATCCGTATCTGGCTGTTGCATGCCACTAAGTGCAGTTTTTAATATTTACAAGAGAAAACTTCACATTGAATGTAATTACATCATGTCCGTCACTTTTGTTTACACTTAATTTTAAGTGACAATTTCCTTTCACAGTTTTAAAATTTCCTTTTATACAGAGATATATAGAAAAGATGCATAGAAGAGGATGAGTTCTAATTGAAACAATACAAATCTATGGACACATAGTTTTATGTTACAACTTACATGAATGTATGGATAAATATTTATACAAATGCCCCATTAGCAGCACATTTTGCCCATTACTCTGGTCAGACGATTTACCATCTCAAAGCTTGATCAGGGAAACCATGCCTCTAGATCATACTGGTAATTACTAGAATAAATATGTGAGGTTTGTACAGACACAAACACATTTAACACAATGTGTTCTACTGTTATTAACTTACCATCTATCTAAACCAGGTGGAAAGGTGAAAATTATATAAAAATGAGTTAACTACAATGACTGACTATATTACATAAAAATTACCACTGTCACATCGAATCATCATGTGTACCGGTAAATTTCAAATTTACACATGATACATGTATCTTCAGTTGTAATTTTGTCATAGTTTCTTAAGGAAATATAGAAAAAATTATTAAAACATTTTTTGAAAGGATTATGGAAGAAAATAATCCATTTGCAGAGAAATTTATCATATAGTTTGTAATAATGTCAAAATTTTCTAAACATGCTAAATTAGGTAACTTTTTATTACTTTTGAGATTTACTAAATTTATTTCTTTCAGGTATCAGAATTTCAAGATATTTATCAGTCCAAGTAATGAAATGCACAGTGAACCTTTCCAGTCCAAAGAAATTTTAACCAGTCAAATCCTATTTCAGGAAGACTCTTCTATTCTTCTATTTAAACACATTCTAACTAACTTGTATATATGGTTCAGAATAATAAAAACTGCTTCTGTAACTTTTCAGATTTGAATGATTATGTAACACAAAAAATGACTAAAAAAACCAAAACAAAAAACCAACAAAAAAACCTAGATCTGCTGCATCGCGTATTGTTTTTCCTTGTATTCCAGTGATTATAAATATTCTAAGTTTCATTTACCATCATCAAATTATGGAGGAAGTATTACAATAACATGTATGCATTTCACCCTTAATAAAGTTAGTACATAGTCAGTCTGTTGGGTATGATGGACGTCTAATGTCCCGGGCAACATGAACAATCGGAGCACACAGAAGAAGATCCATAATTAATGTGAATCATGATTCACAGCTTAAAAATACGACCATATGCCATAGTGTAAACACTGCATATCATTATACACAACAGAATATGTGTAGGTAAATATTCACACTTTATACTTCCTACAGGAAAGAGAAAAGAATCAAGCTATGGAACAGAGAATTAAAAAGTCAAATGCTTTTAAATCCTTTTTGACTGGGGTGACACTTTAGTGGGATATGTCATAATTACGCATAAGTAGCAACATTTCTGGTTTTACACTTCCTCTTCATAAGCATAACATGATTTGTTTACAGTGCACATTTATGCCACTAGGCTATCAGACTAAGGCCACAAATAAGAAATTGTTTGTTTGGCATGTTAACTTTCCAAAATGAGTAAAAAATTAGAGAGCAAGAGGATTTTCCTTTTATCATAATTTTTTTCTTGGTCCGACATAAAAGAGCTACATAACCCAGTTATTTTCATTCATTGTAAATCTAGACATCGGCCAGTAATGACAGGTGGTGGGTGAGTGATTTTTTGTGTGTCACTCGCCCATAGGTTAACTGCAGAACCGGCACTCTCTATACACAATATAAGAGTAGACCAGAGAGCTAAAAATTTATAACCATTATAAAATCCTTTGATTCACCACTTTTCTGTGCACAATTTAGTACTTTATCTATCACCATTTACCACCTCAAAATTTAATATGAAAGTTAGAAATGCATTTCCTCAATACCTGTGTCAAGACACACCTTACAAATCCACTTTGTCTTAAACATTAAAATTGATAAATCTATTAAAGCTTTTCATTCAAACTGAAACCTTACAGTTTAAGTAGGCATAGTGTTAGGTTGCCATTCATAGTCATACATAGGGTTGGTCGGCAAATACCCAAAACATCATTCATTATGACCCCATGCAAGGCAATGTATGTTGCTTTTAACCTCCACCCCTACACTTTTTATCACTTGTAAGTTGTAAGGTGCATTTTCATTGTTGAAGAAAGTACAACTTTGAAGGATTCATGCATGTTTGTCACCTTAAAAAAAAAAAAGGTCTAAAGACAGATACTTTAACATCCAGTATCGGCTCTTGCTGCCTCTTGTTGATGCATCAGGTAGATTATATGTATATTGCATTAGGGATAATGCACATGTTTACATATCAAATGAATACTGATGTACCATATGAAACTTGAAATATCATCAATGAAAGTGCATTAACTCAAAGAAATACTCTTCACTGTGTACTGTCTTTTTCATACCAATTATTATTTATTTTATTTGGGCCCTGATTTGGTAATAAATACTATTATATTCTATTATCTATACTTGTGCGATTAAGTACTGCTTCAATCGCAAAATAATTGTACAGGTTGTTCCTTAATTCAAGTGATCTTAATTTAACATTTTAATGTAGTTTATGGGTCAGTGGCAATTGCTAGTCAAGATGAGGCAAGGTGGGAAAAATTCCTAACATTCCACTTTCTGTTTATCAAGGTTGTAAGAGTTATTCCCCTTTACACACAATATCTTCACCAAAACACTAGTAATACACCATTTATTTACTAATAACTAAACAAAAATTGCACTAAGAACTATCCATGTTCTAATGAGTGTACTTCATAGAAAAAAAACGCATCACCATTCATAGAAATGCCGTTTAATATTCAAAACTTATTACACACCCTCTATTTACTAAACCAGTAGCATCCAAAATGGCGGCTCTCGTATAAACTTCCGATTGTACAAACTTGAAATTTGAACAAAATTGTGAACAATACCATTCCTGCTAACGTCCATTTCCATGAGGTTAACGAGGTTAGCGACCTCTGACGGCAATCTGACGATCTCATTGTCGCTTAGACTCAACTTTCTTAGCTGAACAAGACGAAAGAACCCCTGAAACGAAGTGTTTTCGATTTCATTAGGCTTATCGAGACAAATCTACACACGAAACCTTATCTCATCGAAGTCCAAAACATTACATAAGCATACCTTTGGTAAATCCTTTAACTGATTGGCATCCAATAATAATTCCTCTAAACTTCGCGTGTACCTCAGCACATCATCTGGGACATCGGTCAAACTGCAATGCCTTCTGTCAATGTATTCCACTTGCCGGTTGCAAGCTTTGAACAGGGGTATACACTTAAACATTGTCCGATTTTCAACTACTTAAAACGAAAGAGAACATCTAAAATATGTTCTATGATCATCAAACTAAAAAGAAGAGGAGGAAATAAAAATTCAGACAGATTTCACATCGTAAACATTCAGTCACTCCGGATTCGAATGTGCTTCATTTATCTGCGTGACGTCACATATTTCCCATAATGCAATGCCTACAGGTACGCGATATCTTCCGTCTTCAGGTGTGCATGTATGGTTATGAAAAATTGCAGAATTCACCCCGCGTTTTCAAAATATCAAGGAAATAATAACACTGTCAATAACAGAAAAAAAATTACATCATTTCCCATACATATAATAGGCCTATCGAGTGTAAATTTTGCACTTATTTTTTTTTTTTTTTTATAATGTAGCCAGGGATTACAGAATCATGTTACAAATCACTAATTTATCACAAATTCTTACATTATTGATTCCTTAAAATATAATTTTCATCAATTCATTTCATTTTATTTCATTTTTTTTTATCATTTTTTTTTTTTTTTATATATTTACAAAATAATTATTTTATATCATATGGGGGGCGGGGGGTGGGTTGGTTAATAATGATTTTACTTAAACAATCACGCCCCCTTTCAATGCCCCAGTAATATAAGGCGGAAAATGTCGCCTAATAATTAATACAGAAGACGAAAAATAGCAGCAAACATAAAGAATAAGAGTGATAAGCGGGCTTGGGGGGTGGGCGTGTCATCCATCCATACCCCAAAGCCCTTGCATGTGATGCTACAAATTGCTTAATTAATAATAAATCATTTCGACATATAATTTACTAATACGATTGCGCATAAGACAGAGGGGTAGGAACTGATTTGAAAAAAAAGCGGGGGGGCGGGGCTTCAAAATTTTTTGACAAGCCAAGAAAAAAAAAAAATAAAAAAAAAAAAGGTCAATTCGAAACTAAAAGGGCAAATTATATAATTCCACTGAAAAGTGGAAAGGGGGAGGGGGGGCTTAGAAATATTTAAAAAAAAAAAATAAATTTTCAATTTCAATTTATTTATTCAATTCACCAAAACATGTTGGTACATACAAGTCATTGTTACCAATATGCAACCATGTTAAACAAATAATTGATATCAGTTTAAAGTTTGACAGTGAATAATACATGTATAATTAATTACATATACAATAATAATGTTGCGAAGATCCAGACAGCTGGCACTTTGGTGGTAGTACGTGTACTAATTACATTATGATATATAGCTAATGTATATAATACTGTAACCAACACTTTAGACTATTAACTGCGCAATTCAAAACAATTCAATGCAAAAATTCACCCATAACCTTTCTAGCATTATACTGAGCATTGATGAGGTGTTAACAAAAACACTTTACAGTGATTTTTTCTTTCGATACATCATCATTTTGGATCTTGAAAATGTTTAAGCGTAATATTGTCTCCGTCCATCAATATCTTATATAAGATAGATACAAATGTAATTCGTCTCTCAAACAGGCAGCTTTACAACCTTAAAGGTGACAAAAACCGACATTCTTCTTTGGGATACTATTGGTTTTCGAATATCTGGCCCTGTTTCACAATTCCAGGCGGGTGCCAAGATCATTCCTTAGTTTTTGTTAACTTAGAGCGTCTTCCGCACAATGGGAAATTTTCAAACCTAACATAGTTTTTTTTTAGAAAATTCAAGTGTTTTTGAAGCGGCCCAAAAAAAAAATATCTTTTTAACACTGAAAGTGGGGGGGGGGGGGGGGTGGCGCAAACCTCTATAAATCGATTGAAAGCTGGGGGGTGGGTTTAAACTTCTAAATTACTGTAATTTAATACCAAAAAAAGCTTAATTGACAAAAGCGGGGGAGGCAAAACAACTTTTGCCCCCCCCCCCCCCCCCTAACGCCCAGCGTAGACTGTTTCTGAAGGAGGGATGCACTTCTAATTGTAGCAAGCAAATAGCCCCCCCCCACCCGATCCTACATATGTATATATATGTTCATCGATGCAATGAATATTGAAACGAACAATACATGATAGTAGATCACAGTAGACATCCTTATATGATGTTAAGTTGAAATGAGTGCCATGGAGAACGGACATGGTATATATTAAATTACACAGTATTTTCTTGTTTTGGGGTGCAGAAGACTGAACTAATTTATAAGGATCTTCTCCAAAAATAATGTTTTGTGCATAAAAATTGGCGTCTTACATTAGTATAAAACTGGCATTCCTAAATCAAAATGACACTCGTCCTCGATCGCACCCTACTGACATCTCCGAAATCTAGATACATTGTTGAGACACATGAGATAGAGATAGCAATACCAACGAATATGTAACGACTTGATGCATAACAACAACAACCAAAAACAAAAAAAAAAAATGAAAAAAAAAAAAAAAAAAAAAAAAAAAAAGAAAAAAAAAAAAAAAAAAAAAATAAGAGAGAAGGAAAAACAACAACAAAAACAAAAGACATTCCATCTAGATTATACATTAATACTCATTACACATTTTCATTTTTTTATGCCCTTGATAGCTACTAGTATATATTTTCGTATCCTATTAAAGTCACTATTTTAAAACAATATTGTCCCTAAATAGCAAACTAAAATCTGTATCTGTCATTTTCCGTTATATAAGACCAGACGTGCAGTTTCCGTATGTTCCGATTACCTATTGAACCTATGTTTTGTTCTAAATACAAAAATTTATTTGTTTGTCAGCGGTTTTTTTGTTGTTGTTTTTTTTTGTTTTTTTATTTTGGTAAAAACAGATAAATTCAAGTTTTTGTGTAAATATTTGTAAACAATTTAACATACTCTGTAAACCTTTAACTGGGCCTGAAAAGAGCACAGTATCATCAACGTATTGGGGCGGAAATAATGCTAGGTCTCTAAGTCCAACATTATCGAAAGCATTATATCGAAAGCATTACTGAGCAGGAAATTCTCAAAATCATATATACAAGGAAAATACTAAAGATGAAAGCCCCTCCTCCTATGATAAGCCATTCGTAACCTTGATGTCAGAAATAAAAGATATTCCTCAAAACTCATGATTTTACGTCTGAATGCAAAACATGAATAATCTTATTAATTAAGCTTGCCTGTAACCCCTGGTCGCGCTAATTCGTCTCTTTACGCTTTAAGCTGTACAGCTTATCGGTTTACACACAACCTAATAATTATAATTGTCTTTAATTGTCTTGACTCATTATTACAACTGCATTTTAAAAACGAACTTGGTATTAACTCCACATTTGGTAAAAGACGAATTTCTTCAAATCATATTTCAGT
>CAJDSM010054607.1:0-18930 GCA_903981925.1 Ostrea lurida | reverse complement strand
TAGTTTAGGAACTTACAACGTAATAATGACATAATTGATACGTTCCCGTTTTGTATAGATCGTTTATTTATTATCTCGCCTCAGAGCGGCTTAGCTATAAAAGTTCGCATGGAGAAATGGAAGTTTTGTTTTCTATCAATATATGCATGTATATGTATAAATTCTGAATTAAAGGTTTTAAAAAAAAATATTAATAACTGTAATCAATCTGTTAATCAATGCGGTTTCATTCTATTCAACTAAACATAGATGAATTTACGTCTTTTTGTAAGAAGTTTACAAAAAGGCCCCAACTGTATAAAATATGCTGTGGTTTCAAATATTAATTTATTACTTTTTATGACTATGCTTGGTGTTAAAATCTTGATCTGCACAATCAGAAAAAGCCAGCTAGTCCATGCATGTACAGCGATACTTGGGGGTATGCGATATATATACTCATACAAATGACACGTTCTCATTCACGAACATGGAATGCTAAATCTATAGAATCAGTATAATGCAGTATTAAACAATTCACTCCTATATGAACAATTCAAAAATTCCATTGATACATGCTAGCCATTTATAAGTGGAACAAATTTAGAGAGATGGAGAAGAGAAAAAATTAAAGAGTGAGGAACTGAAAACTGAGAGAAGTAAAATAGTATACTTGATTGAACATGATAGGGAAAGAGAAAGAAAGTTACATTCACTTTATATGATATAAATACAAGAATTAATATAGAAAAAAGTCACAAATGAATTGAACTATAAACTAGCTTACCATATGTGCTCAGAAAGTATGAAATCATTGTTAGTTACGATCATCAGTTACAAGTACAAGTGTTAAATCTGAAATAGCGAAGCTAAAATTGGTTTTATAAAACCTTGAAATGGAATGGACGGGATATTTTACAAACGGACTTTAGTAATGTATTGCTTCATTAGCATTAAAGTAATATTAATAAAAACTAAAGTTTCATTAATGATTTTTATCCAAAAAGAAAGATCTAGCTCTATCAATATAGATTTATATTTTTAGACTGATAAAGAGAATATAAATTCTTCTATTAAACTGTTGAACAATTGGACACTGGCATAGTAAATGAAAAATGGTTTCTTCCTCCTCTTCACAAAAATACAACAGATTTGATGTTTTTTACCTATTTGGTATATAAACTATTGTTGTCAGAATATGATGATTAGTCTATACTGAAACCATTGTAATGTGCTATCTTTTTTTCACCAAGAATGGCCGATAGTAAAATTGCTTCCATTCTAACATCAGTTATTTCAAAAATGGCGAGCCCACTTTTCCTTACTCTTTGGATATTAAAATTTCATACTAGGTTTTGCTTGATTCTGCAATATTTGCTCCATGATCGTATATTTAATTTTATTTCACGTGATCACCTAACGCCGAATCTCATTGGTTAAAACACCTATTAAGGATTGAGTGATTTCGATCACGTGGCCTGAACAAAAAGTAATGTCTAATGGACATTGTTTGTGTGTTGTAATATAAAATAAATGATAAGAATAATCTTATTTTTCGGGGATAGCAGGTTATCACCGAGACTTTTTAGACGGTAAACTTTTTCATCAATGCGCTTCGCGCATTGATGAGTTTTACCGTCTAAAATCGGTGATACCTGCATCACCCAAAAAAATATAAGATTCATTTCTTATTTAACATTCAGCTTCTCCAATGCAATTTGCCTTTTAAAAGTACGTATTTTATGAGCGATTCAGGATTTCAGTGTTAAAGGCATGGGGTAAATATAGGGAAAGAGTACGTTGGTCGTTTCTCACGGTATGTTTCTTTGGCAATGGCTCAAAATATTATTTTTTTAAAAAACAGCGGCTCGGACTTGATGCATTTGCATCAACAATCCTATCATTTTTTTTTTAGTTTCGTAATTGCGAAAGATAGAATATACATGTGGTGTTGCGATTGATACTTTAAGTGATTTAAACTTTTTCAATTTGTTGTGCTTAGATCAATCCTGCTTATCTGTAATACCAATGTATAAGATATTATGCTATTGACTATACAACAGGCTTTCAATGGGTCCTTATTTTCCTTTATATCCAAATAAGACTAAATTTCAATGAAAAACTGAATTTTATATTACTATTTTTTTTTTTTTTTTTTTGGGGGGGGTGTGTGTTTGTGTGTTGTTGTTTTGTTTTTTTTGATTTGTTGAATTGTTTACAATTGCCTATGTTTAAAAAAGGAGTAATTATTTCTTCCCAATGGCAAGACGTGCTGGTAAATTTATACTGCATCGGACCAAAGTTTATTGAAATTACTATCAGAATTGTTAAAGCAATTGAAAACATTGCTATTTATTATTACAAAACTCTTTCAGATATGTTTATACTTTTGGGAAGAATAATTACCGGCCCCAGAAGGCGTCGTTATATGATATGAAAACTTTAAGTTGTTATGTGTTTCTGCGAACCTATCTATGTGTAGAAAAATAAAGTAAAAATTAAAAAGGATAATTTGTTGGGTTCTTAAGTGGGGAAATGCAAATGCATACGTTGAGGGTTCAAAACATTATCATTATTTGGGAGGGGGTGCATTTCGAATCTTGGTAAACAGAATTAACACAAAGGCATTTATTCTACGCAGAAAAGTTGTACCCTTAAAAATTCATTTCAATGGTTTTGAAATATATATACAATGTTAGTGGAATTGTAAATATGATATTACTGCATAAAATATTGATTTACAAATTTTCTTGATGAAACAAGTGGGTTTGCCCGTTCTTTTGACGCTTGCGTCAATGGTTCTCTTGTTTAGGAACAACGGCAATCCTCGGCTAACTCCGCTACCGCTCCGTATATATCAGTGTGCGGTACGAGCCACGCCGGAGTTCCGAATGTTTAGGAAGGACAAACGCACTGCATGAGTCTGACGTATGAATGTGAACCTAAAATTTCTGGTTGCCCGCACCTCAGATCTCCAGATTTTTCCACATTTGAAATATGAAAAAATGCGGACGGGAGTATTGGACTCCTTTTTCCGAAAAAAAAATTCAAAATGAAAATGTGAAATGGTAAATAACAGAAATACACATTTTTTTCCACCATTTCTTCCGTATTTCAATATATACAAAATTATGGAAATGTAATCTTTGCTGCATCTTTTCCATAATTCGTATCTTGAAAATACGGAGGTATCTTTGTGGTGGATAAAATAAGGAAATACGAATTGTAACAGAATTGCAAAATTACGGAAAAAAGAAAACTGTTGAATCTTGAGTTGCAACAAATTTCATTTCATTTTTAAAATTCTTCTTGGAGATATAATTCATCCAAAGTAGTAATGAACTCCGACAGTATAGTTAAAAAACTCGGTTGACAGTTCATGAAGAAATAATTCTAACACTGAATTTTGCTGTAGTCTGGCATAGGTCTGCCGTGAACTACTGAGGTTTAAACTTTCATTTGTCCAATATTAATTTGGTCACAACAATCAATCACAGTTTTATCTGCAATTAAAAGCTCCACAATAAGTTCCATCCATTTTCCATGAAATTGACAAAGCGTCTTACTCACTAAGTTGAAAACACATAATTGCTCAGTCTCATTCAGATTCACTTGGAAAGCAACGAATGATTTCAAGTTCTAAATAAAGTGCTATTCTTCGTTTAAAACAACTTCATTTTGGATGTATCTGACATTCATAAAGAACAGACTCTGAAAAAGAAAATCAAAACGATTCAAAACCGGACCTTTTTGAGTAGAATATTTACCCATCTATAAAATACACCGAAATTAAATTGCTTACTCATATCTGATCCCTTAAGATCAGCAGCCAATATACACTGTTATTAATTACGACATCGGTGCAGGATTAACTGTCTGACAGTGGCCTGGCTATGTGAAATTTCCGCGCTATGACTAAACACGTGTGTAACATGAAGTGCATAACGAGCCCGATGCTTTTAAATTACGAACCCGATCTGCGTTCATGTTCATATTATATATTTAATGGTATTTGGCAAATATTTTTCTAAGTACCAACCTCCGTATTTTTCCAGATGAAATTTTTTCTAAGTTCTATATTCCTATTGCATTTCTGGTTGAAAATAGACTAAGTCCAACTTTCCGTAATATTTCCTTATTTTGTCCAGATATTTCCATATTTTTTCTTCATTTTCTTATTTCATAGTTTCACTCATTTATTTCCATATTTTTCCACATTTTGAATTGTGGAAAAATACGGAAATATACAGAAAATCTGGAGATCTGAGGTGCGGGTGATTTCAATCTTATTAATTATTCTGTATCAAATAATACATAGAAAACTTAATATTCAAAAATGAAAGTAATTTATTACCATTTTATACAACAGAGAGGTTGATATTTTGAACTTGTAGTAGGTGATTCCCCTAAAATATGGTTATTACTCATCTTTCTGCATGATATTTCTTGCTAGCGCCATCCCGCGCGGCATCTACACGTAAGTAGCTTTTCCTTCAAAATAAATGTGAATATCGAATCTTGTGTAAAATTAACATTTTTTTTATAATCAACATAGCTAGCATATTTTGGAATAATTATGACTGAATAAGGAGAAAATATAGATGATCTGAATGGTTATATATATATAATATATATATATATATATATATATATAATATAAATATATATATATATATTATATATATATATTATGATATAATATATATATATTATTGAAATTGTTAGTAAAAGTCCATGGTATAGGTAATACGTAGAGAAAAAAATAAACTCACGATGACTGAATAATTATCTACATATTATCACACTTAGCGCTTTCGCCTTTGTCCTCTTCAGAGTGTAATGATTACAAATACACAGTCTTTTTATGACAGTGTAGTTAAGACGTCGTTATTGTGACGTCAAAAGGCGCATAATAATTTGCGCAAGTTAAAGTCAATAAGGCGCCATAAATAAGCAATGAGTATAAATATTGACAATTGAGAGTAAATTTAAATAGCATTCAACTTCGGTTTAAAAATTTTACAAAATATCCTCTTTCGCTCTCCGTAAATGTTCATTTGTTTCTAAACTTTGTAGAACGGAAAAATTAAAAAGTTTCCTTAGCACACAAATCAAAATGTTTACTGCAGGGTGTATTCCTTATATAAATAATTCAGAAAAGGGGAAGATTTTATAAACCATATATATTTCGGGTACATGTGATAATAAAGTTTATAGTTGGACACACAATTTATGCATTATAATCCTCAACTTTTTGTTCAGTCTGTAAATAAACCATTTCTTCCTAAAAGTAATCTCGACACGGAAGCTATAATATATTTTATATATACACGTTGCGTACACATTAAAGGGCAGGTAATCAATATTATTTACAGACCTAGGCAGCTGAACCCGAAGAGAGGTCACCAAAAAAGTTTGAAAACATTCACCTAGGGAAGATCAAGAGAAGCAGCTGTATAGGTATGTACATTTAGCATTTGTAGAGTGCAGATATACTATGCAGAGCAATATAACTGGCTTAACACAACAGAAAACAAGATCTAAACTTTTCTGTGTCTCGATTATGTAGAGCGGACAATAAACGTTCGACAACTCGAGAATAACCAAGTGCTTTGGGAGCGGATCGCTTTTTTTTTTTTTTTTTTTTTTTTTGAATTAGAAATTTATCACTCTGCCAATCAAAAATATTGAGTTTTCGTTTTCATTCAAACAAGAAGTCCTATGTTAGTCCAATGCTGCGTTTCAATGCAGTAATGTACAATATTGGGTTGCTGTGCATATATATATATACATACATCTGCGATGCATGCAAACTAGATCACCGAGGGTTCTTTACACCGATTAACGCCCAACGTGATACGGGTTTTTAAGGTCATGTACAGTACATTATGTATCTAAAGGCCAGTGACTTTTAAATTCTGTGCCGGGCCCTTGACACTACATGTAATTACAAAAGCGCTTTGAGGAAAAACGGTCCTTTCTCGTATTTGACTCCTCCCTTTCACTGGATTTCGATAAAAAAAAAATTCCACACAGATTGGTGGCAATAAAATTCTTCCGGTCGCAGTGATTTTTTTGGTCGGAATTGAGGAAACAACAATATTTTATTTTAGGCCCTTTGCGTGTACCGTAGTGTTATATATAATACAGGGTGAGGGGGTGATCTTTCTGATTATTTCTACATAGTTTCAGTACTGAGTTACATGTTCTCCCTGCGTATATATATCCTCCAGAGGATTGAATGAACTCTGGAAAAGGCTGTATACTGGTAAGGCTCACCGCTGGTATATAAAATGTATTTAATTCCATACTCTAGGGCCCCGAGTACTATTTTAGCCATTCTCTCTCAAAAACTAGGCATGACTTCGGGAGTTTTAGCTGAAAGGAACTAATAAGTAGGTTTTTTTTTAATTAATTGGTAATATTTACTATTAACTGATTGAATGACATTGTTAATCTTATATTCCACTGTTGTATTTATATATAATAGGTTCATTGACTGTGTAACCATATGACTTATGCACATGTGACTGTTTTAACGGTCCCATACAGTTGTTTGTATTTTATAAACATAACACCTGATGTTGGGCTCGAACTCACAACCTTCCGCTCAGAAAGCGGTCGCTCTACCACTGAGCATGAGCTACCGCGACCTAATAGTAGACGTTATCATACTACATGGTATCCATGTACATGTATATTATTTAAACAATTGCTTTGTTGGTTTAATATTGGGTGATGAAGGAAACTAGCATTGCAGAAAAAATCCCTAACCTGCGTAAGCGGGTTATAATTTTTTTTTTTCTGCAATGCTAGTTTCCTTCATCACCAAATCTTTAAACCAATCAAGAAAGAATTTTATTTTTTATATTTTCATGCATTTTCTTAACATATAAACTAGAATTAAGTACTAAACTTCCACCGTGTTGATCATTTCGTTACTTTAAACGAAACTGCCAACTCAACCTTTGACCTTAATTGGAATCGCTCCATATTTGGTAATGACCATGTGGACAGGTGACACAACAAAACCGGATCCAACTAGTTTCCATCAAACACGCATTTATTGGATGATAAATGCAATGTCAATCTTAAGAGGTTCTAGGGTGAGGTTTGAAGTGATGTCAATTTTTGGGCAGTGTATTTTTGATTGAAAGAGAATCGGGGAATTAAAATGAAAATATTGGGTTTTCATGCTTGTTTTCGAGCTAACAGTTTTTAAACATTACCCTTTTGCTTAAAATTTTACTCAAGATTTATTCATTTAAACTCCATTCGTTCGTTGGTGTAAACAAAACATAAGAAATACATATTAGTTTAAACAATATTTTATTATGTATGATACATAAAAGGATTAGACAGCAGGCGTGCCTATATAAGTCCTCTCCTTACAGGAATACATATCAATCATACATGAAATAGATACACAATAATGTCTTCTTACAAATGCAGATATAAAAAAAAGATTTAATACTTGTAATGGAAATAAATACATGTAATAACCTTTCTGCACTTGATATACGGAAAAACTCGTGATATCGAATTTCAGAGTTAGAAATGCATTTTAGGAGTGATGTCAATTTCTCAAAATTCACGTAATATTCAGAGTCTTGTCTCAAAATTTTAAAATGGAACTTTAAAAAGTAGAGGATTTCGGTAAAATTTTTAAATATTGGCCAAAATACTGATTTTTTAGCACAAAATTTCGAATAAATTGAATTGGACTTTTTAAAGAATATGTATTCTGTTTGGAAAAATACCTCAACAAAATTAATAATAATAACATATTTGAACTAGTTCCAAGTCTTATCTACTTGTATCATTGATTTTATAACTGTAATATACGAATAGGGGTATAAAAATAGAAGGTATATTGAGGAAATAGAAACTGTAAAATCATGCTTTTTGATTAATCAATCCTTCCGCCACAAAATATAGTCCCTACCAAACCCTTTCAAAATCTGAATTGACACAAAAATTTTCACCTGGACAGGGTTCAGTTGTAAATGTGTAATATGTTTGCACCGATGGGGTCAGTATTGAACCAGTAAAATACTTAGTGATAGCGTCCTGCGCAGATGTTCTCAAAAGCTCAGCGTACAACATCCTTAAAGGAGAAAAGGTTCAGTGAATGTAAATATATGCGTGTAAATTGCAGTGTGTTTTACTTAGCATATTCAGTTAAAAGTCCAGCACCTTACAAATACGACAACTTTCTCATTGAAATACATTGTATGTATACATCCAAATTGATGAAATGCATAGTTCTTATTTTGTCAAAACATAGCACCCTTGTAATCTCAGAGAGATCATGTAATCTCAAGAAGATCATGTATGATGTAATCTCAGCGAGATTCGTCAAGGCTGGTGCCTCTTCCAAATCAATATCACACAAATTGATTAGGATGATATTGCTTGAACGTCGGCTGCAAGTTACGATTAAAATGGCTTAGAATAAATCTCTCGTCTGCTTGAGCTTTAAGCTTGGATATCACTATGAAACTACCAGCCCTCAGCCATTTATTATCCTCCCCCGTTCAGAAATGTCTGGATCCGCTACCGATGTTGGCAAAAATGTAGCTATTTTTCATCGACTCGGGTGAATAAACTTTTTGTTTTACTGTACACTTTCCTTTTCTATTTTTTTCCCAGTAAAATGCCGGAAATCAAGTTGAAATCAGACAGTGATGATGATGACACCCACTTACGGGTAATGGACATCGATGGCTACTTCATACCTACCTTTCCTATCCAGGATCACGAGAAACACTTCCGGTCTGTGACGGGCTGGAGAGCCAGAGCTGATGACGTCATGATCAGCGCTTATCCCAAAGCTGGTAGTATATTACTTCTACTACAAAACTTAAAAAATGTTAAATATTGTTTGAAATGGAATAAATAGACTACCGATCCCGTTTTATCTGCTTTTTACATAGGTACACATTGGGTATGGGAAGTCGTGAGCATGTTGTCCCGCCAGAAAGCTGAACGTATACCGGAAATAAAAGAAACTGTTATGATGGAAGGCATATCAGAAGAAACGTTTGACAATATAGCTTCACCCAGAATCATGAACACACACATTTACTTTAAGTATCTGCCCAAAGATTTCTTCGACAAGAAATGCAAAATTGTGTACGTCATCCGTAACCCTAAAGACATCGCCGTTTCGTTTTACAATCATCACAAGAAGATTTTAGAATACGAATTTGATGGATCCTGGGAAGGCTACATCAAGCGGTTTATTCAAGGAAAAAGTAAGTTCTGTAATTGAAGCTTTTTATCAACAAAACAAAGCACACCAACCTTTATTTTAAAGCAAACCAAAAATGGTGTGGACGAAAAATTAGTGGTCAGATATGTCCTCCACTTTCAGCGACATGATAAGTCATTGAACAGATATGATATTATATGTGATTTTACTCTGAAATGGATTGAGTTTGATCTTTGTCATTCTCGGTGTTATTCACTCAGATTAATAAATGGTCTTTGGTTGTTTTTTTAATGTAGTGGATTATGGTTCCTGGTTTGACTACACGCTGGAGATGGAGAGGTTTATTGAGGAGAACCCCGGATACCCCATTCATCTTCTGTTTTATGAGGACATGAAGGAGGTGAGATTCATTATATGTTATGTTGTCATTGTTTGAAGCGCGTCACGTTACTGCCGTCTATATTTCTTTAGACGGCGAGTAACAAAATAGAGACGGCATTATGACGGCAGTTACGTCTTTTTAGTACTTACATATACACTAATTTTTTACTGTACTATGCCGGTCGTCGACAAAACGAAACACTTATTAGGTACACGCATGTTACGTACTGACTACAGAAATTCTAATCATTTTCTTTTGCCTCGAACTAAAATGTAGCTCTGTCATTGGATGAAAAGCGTCATATGACTGTCTTCTATACATCTTTAGATTGATAGGTGAAGGCTACGAAAGTGAAGAATACTACACAAGAGAAATTTTATAGGGATGAAAAGTGGTCTGCATGGAAGATATGTACAATTGCAAACTTTTAAATATACTCTATTATAGTAAACAAAAATAAAATATAGACAGTTTTTGTAGAAAGTAAATCTGAAATAATTAAGACTTCTGCTGGAGTCGAATCCCCATCAACAAAATCAGCAGTTGACACACTAACCGACATAGCCACTTCGCTACGCAATCAAATCGGAGAGGAATACACAAATATTGCTAATATTTATATTTTCATTCATTTTTTTTTCTAAAATTTTGTTCTTTGATATGATTCCTATGATTTCATAGTTGATGTTAAAAATCGTGTTCATTTATGATTTGAGACATAGGGGCTAAGCACGTTTTGATCCGAAACTCCTCGTAACCATAAATAAATTACGAGGAGTTTCGGTTCAAAACGTGCTTAGCCCCTGTGGTTTGAGATTAATTATCGTGTTCATTAAGATCTCCATTTCATGATTGCCGAACATAGGTCAAGATTTATGGAACCTCCTTTAAAGTTACATGTAACATTGATGTCGTCTTTACATGATTTGAAGACTTTCGAAGTATGAAGTAAAAGTTCAAACAATGTGGAACTCTGAATTTCATTTTTCTTTTATTTTTTTTATTTTATTTTATATTTATTTACTATTATTATGTTGTTTCCGTGCAGGACAGTGTAAGGGAGATTAAAAAACTGGCCGATTTTCTGAAAGTGGATGTTAGTGACGAGGTGGTCCGAACAATTGACAGTCTGTGTCATTTTGACAAAATGAAAAAAGAGAAAAACGTGAATGAAGATCCTTCAGAGTGGAGAGACAACAACCCAGGAATGTACCGGAAAGGTAAGAAGTGTGAAGAGGTAATAAGTATGGAAAGGTAAGAAATATGGAAAGGTAAGAAGTAAGGAAAGGTAAGAAACAATGGCAAGAAATTAAGAAATGTAAATAAAGGTAAGAAATAAGGAGCTGACTAATGGATTTAAAAGACCAGGAGATAACTTTGATTGATTGATTTCACTCATACGGAGACGTCACCATTGCCGGTGAAGGGCTGCAGAATTTAGGCCTATGCTCGGCACTCATGGCCTTTGAGCAGGGAGGGATCATTTTCGTGCCACACCTGCTGTGACACGGGACCGCATTTTGTGGTCTCATAAGAAATGAATCTTATATTTTTTCGGGTGATGCAGGTATCACCGAATTTTAGACGGTAAAACTCATCAATGCGCGAAGCGCATTGATGAAAAGTTTTACCGTCTAAAATATCGGTGATAACCTGCATATCACCCGAAAAAATATAAGATTTATTTCTTATCATTTAATTTTATATTACAACAACAAAATAATTTTTATTATACTTTTGTTGTTGTTCAGGTACGTGATCGAGAAATCACCTCAATTCTTAAAAGGTGTTTTAACCAATGAGAATCGGCGCTAGGTGATCACGTGAAATAAAATTAAATGATATCTGAATGACCGCAAGGGGATACTGTGGGCCTATTCTAACCCGGACCCACACGGCTCTAGAGAGACAACTTTGAATATCTTTCACAAATCCGATTACAGATGCGTGAATATATTGGGCTGTAAGAACCTTGGTTTTCGATCAGATGCCACACCAACTCTGCTCGATTTACATGTACCAACGAAGGTGTCAGCACAGGGTGACACTATGCCATTCAGTTTCCTGTCGAGAAAACCAGAGAAAGGGGCGCTGAGGATGATAAAATTGCTATTGTATAGTGTAATTCAGTTCAGTCGTTATAAATTGTTGAAAACACGTTAACCGTATTATCCTTTTTCAAATTGGTTTGGTTGTTTTACGTCCCACTCATATACAAACTCCATACAGTGTCAATTCTCCGGGTCCACTTTCACTACGAATGTAAAAAGTCAAAGTTCACTGTAGAGGAAATTTATGACGAGTGATGCAAGACCCCAAACAAATACTGAAAATATTAAATCTACAGCCTACTTAGTACACTTGTTGTCACGTGTTTGTACAGAGAGTATGCGAGCGGATCTAATAATATAATAATAATAAATTCTTATTTAACAGGATGGTAAATTTAGTTAAATATATGTTACAATGTGGTCCTGTATAAAACATAAATGAAAGAGTAAGAAATTAATAAAATATATACTTATCAATAAATATGTACATGATATTACAAGGGAAAGATACATAATAAATCACTCGCTAGAGTTAAAATGTTGCAAATATGAAGATTTAAAAGATGGTCAAGAATTACGGTTTCTGACATTTTCAGGTAGCTCGTTCCATAAAATTGAAGCTGATACTTTAAAAGAACGTTTATAATATTCAGTTCGAAATTTTTGTACATTTAAATATTATTGTTACTGCTTCTTGTTGTGTGGGAGCTAACCTGGCTGAAAAAACATTCAGATATTCAGGTGTCATATTTCTCAGAACCTTATAAGCAAGCACAAGTTTTCTATATATATAATAATAAGATAATAGGCATCCATTTAAGAACACTTAAAATATGAACAGTAGACGTATGGTTATTTTCACCTTTAAAATGTCTGACATGCTTCCAATTCATTTCACCGGCAATGGTGACGTCTCCATATGAGTGAAATATTCTCGAGAGGAACGGAAACAATAAATAATCAACCAATCCAATTCATTTCAATGTACATGTAATTACCTATATAAAATGGCGAAGTAACAAAGTATCAAACGTAATCAAAGTCCAAAATCGAGTGTAGGGCAACACGGACCTTCGACAAAAGCGAAGGCAGGATCAGGTGCCATGGAGGAGTAAGCATCCTCATCTTTTCATCGTCACTGTCATCCAATAAAGAATCATCAATATATTCGCGTTAATTAGAGAAATTCAACTGAATATCAGTTGTCTTTAAAGAATAATGCATCACAGTTCATCTTTACCTCGTTTATTTAGCCGACAGAAAATCAATAGATAACATTTCGGACGGAATTTTGTCATCTTTTCAGCGTCACTGTCTTCCAATAAAGAATCATCAATATATTCGCGTTAATTAGAGAAATTCAACTGAATATCAGTTGTCTTTAAAGAATAATGCATCACAGAAAGCTGATAGGGACAGAAAGTGAACGATATGTATAGTGATATTTTGAAATTGAAAAGGTTTCCAATGTACCTTATTTAGCTAAAAATACAGTTTTAGTAGAAAGTAGTCTGAAATATTAAAACCCTGCTGGACTCGTACTCGTGATCTAGTACGTATCAGTCGACGTACAGTTAATCTACCCAGCGAGGCAATAAAAGGAGTGTACAAGTATTGCTGATATCTAAATTTTCTGATGGATGTCAGCCATTTTAACATGAATTATTCCTCCTGAAACGAACCCCCAGGTCCTCCTCTATCTGCATCAAGAAGGATAATCATAAAACAACCCCCAGTCCTCCTCTATCTGCATCAAGAAGGATAATCATGAAGTGTTTTTCTTTAGCAGTCATATTGTTCATATACATATATGTCCTCCACTTTCCACCCACACCAGAATCCTCGCGTGTTATTATTAGTAGCAAGATAAAATGATTTAATATTTTAGATAAAGAATCTTTATTACAAAGTTACTAATGGGAAAACTACTACATGATTATAAATCAGACCCCTGTGATTTAATATTTGTAATGCATCTTCTTGCTATACATGTATATAATATTTAGTACCGATTTTTTTCTTGCAATGTCTTTTTCAATACGTATTAGTAATTCTCAAGAATGCCGGAAAGGTAGTCTACCATTCCGCTATTCTTTTGCTGTGAAATTGTCATCTTTATCACAAGTGTGTAACGTATAAATACAATATTATACAAGTTTTCAAATCATAAAATCATTTCATTTATTTTAGGACAAGTTGCAGACTGGAAAAATTGGTTCACCGTCGCCCAAAACGACATGTTTAACACAATTTACAAGGAGAAAATGGCGAATTGTAACGTTGAAATAAGATTTTCTATTTAGCCAATCAAACATACCGAAATCCAGGCTCTAGTTTTTGTCTGATGAGTGTTCAAATTATTGTATTTATTTGAAGATATTGATCAGTACGGTTGTGGATGAAAAATGAATTTAGAATATCATTGAAATTACATACTAGTATTTAGAAATATCTACAATAGCATGTACAACAAACGACCAAAAATTTCAATGAGATATGAACCAGGATGACAATCGAAAATTCTAATGAGTGTGACATAAACAGCTATTAGGTATTATTATATACTTTCAATTTCATCTCCTCTTTTTCCTTTCGAAGTTTGCGGGCCAATATCACACGATATATGCCCGGAAACTTTTCGGCCCGCAAGCTGACGTCATAATTGAACAAAATTGGAAAATTTGATTGTGACGTCATAATAGAGCAGGTTTCTTGACGTTACTGTTTAACTTCAACAAACTTTTAAGTTTCAATTTTTTTCGTGTTTTTCAGCTCTTAGTCGTGTTAAACTATTGAAAAAAGTGTTACAAATAAAAATTTTGTTAGTTTCTAATTGAAATTGAAAGTATATAATAAAAAGGTTATAGACTTTTGTATGGAAAAATATAACGACCTCGTTTTTGTCGCGAACGGACCTCGCAAGCTCGGTCCGTGTACGCGCCAAAAACCTCAGTCATCATATTTTCCCATAACAAAGTCTATAACCTATAATTACAGACCAATTTACAGGGTATAACAGTAAATATTCACCTGACTGTCCAAAAATTACACACAGTACCTTTTTTTCGACAAATTCTCAAGTCCATTTCATGACCAAAAGCAAGAATCACAAGATGCGTCTTTTTAGAGAGGAAATATGATTTCCTGCCAAAGAATACGAGTCGAATCTATGGTGAACGATCCCAACCTAATGGACCAGAGTAAAGGTATTTACTATCTACTCCTTGTAAGATGTTGTATATAATTTACGCTACCAGCTAGTCAGTTTGTACATGTATAGGCAAATAAGCAAACGAGAAGTTTGAAAACGTACGACTTCGTTCAGGAAGTTGTTCTTTGTTTATTAATGAATATATTTCAGTAGCACTAATCGTTCAAGAACTGTGTATGACGGGAATGTGTAGATATACATGTACAATTAGTTGTAATGACTTTAAGTTACAATGACGACGTACATTATCTACAATGACAACGGTATGGTAAAATGTTGACGTTATGTATTCAGATGACGGAGACCTCTATGAATTTATTAGAATTATTCTCAAATTGACCCTGCTTAAACATCCCAATACACTGGCGGTGCTAGGAGACACCGATAGCTCTCTGGTGCTCTAAAACATGATGATGGTACACATTATGCAATAGTCATAATATCTAGGCAGTCGTAAATCTTCCTACATGTAATTTACAGTGCATGATTATAAAATTTTATGTATTTTTGTACAATTTATAGAGGACAAGTACATGTATACTGATATAAGATATTGTCGTATATACGAGAAAGTTGTGATTATATAATCATATGATATGAAATATTTCAATAAATAATATGCAGACGGTTTCAGTATCTTGTTTTTTGCAATGGCTGTAACTGCAGCTCAATGTAAGAACGCTTGCTTCTTGATGGAGAGTTTTACGCAGCATTGACAGCCATTCTACCACCGACTTGACGAGGGAAAATAAAACCATCTTGACGTAATTTTAAAAGGTCTCGCACGAGTGCCAGCAGTAATCTCAAAGTTCACTGATGTTTACTGTTTTTATTTTTTCCTGGCATTTGCAACACTTACAAAAACAACAACAAAAATATGGCCATGAAGATTTGCTTGGAAAGACAATCGTTTATCTTACAAAGTCCAGCTTACTAGCACACTACCTGTAAGTAGAACAACCTTGTATCAGTGATGTATCATCAAAAATGATGCTTGAATTCGAACGATGAAATTATATATTTCCACAACACTGAAAATAGTTCAAGCAGTCACCGGAGGTACATGTTATGTGTACCAAGTGTGAGTGAGGGGGATTGACATACTAAAAAACTAGCGACGAGTTTCGCAAGATTTTGGTTAATTTGAGCAACCAAGCTCTAAATCTAAATATAACATTAAACGTGCAACGATTGCATTATCGAACAGAGATAGATAAGATTGATTGATTATATTTCTTGTTTTACGTCCCACTCGAAAATTTTCTCTCATATGGAGACGTCACCATATACCGGTGAAGGACTACAATATTTAGGCCTGTGCGTCGGCACTCAGGGCATCTGAGCAGGGAGGATCTTTATCGTGCCACACCTGCTGTGACACGGGCCTCGGTTTTTCGGGCTCATCCGAATTTTAGCAGACAATTTAGTATTTCGATGTGCATTCGGATGAGACCGGAAAAACTGAGGTCCCGTGTCACAGCAGGGTGACACGAAAAAGATCCCTCCCTTGCTCAAAGGCCCTTAATGTCGAGCGCAGACCTGAATTTTTGCAGCCCTTCACCGCAATGGTGACGTCAAATATTTTCGTGTGAGACATAAAACGTTTATTGATTATTTATTTTTTCCCCGTTCCATTGAGAATATTTCACTCATATTGAGACGTCACGATGTCGGTTATGGTTGCAAATTTAGACCCATGCTAGAGCACTTCATGGCTTTTTTTTAGGGTACTTTTGCGTGCCACACATGCTGCGACATTGGGACTCCGTTTTAAAGGTCATATCCAAAAGGACCCTGTGATTGTGACTTCTAAAACGGTGACGTAAAACAAACAAAGTAATCAATTAAGTAAATGTGTCTCAGTTACATTTTCAGCTCACAAACGCGAATGGTCTTTATGTACATTGAAAATGGAAGATCGAAATTTAAGGTCATTCAGAACTCAGTTTTATCGTTTATGAATTTGCCAGGGAGCTTGGCACTAGTTCGTTCTAGAAATGACTATTCTTGAACCATAGTGTTCTATTTGTGTGTTTTACAGATAAGGGTGTTCAGATTGTTAATGTTTTCCACACTTACAGATTCATGTACCTAAACAGATCATGAGAAGTGATGCGCCTTTTGAACTTATCAAAGAAAGACAAATTCCAAGGTCAGTTGCAGAATCTATTATCGTTTAATCATGTGCCGAGAGCTTGCACATTCGTGTAGTAAAATACATCGGGTGATTACATTATTTCTTATGTTTTGTGTTTGTACAATAAGGTTTCAGATTTATTGCACACTTAAAATCCATGTAACCTATTTAATAAATGAAGGATCTTTAACTTATCAATAGTTGTTAAAGTGGTAGTATTTGAATAGATTGCTTTTGCCTTCTAAAAATTGGCTTGACATATGTCTTTTTAGGTTTTAGAAACATTAAAAAATTATTACTTTCGTGAATCTTCCTATCAGCTTAGAGTTTCAAAAGTATGTTCTTTACGGCGAAAAGCTTTGAAAAATTGTGATGGTTCTGCTGATAGAGAAAAAGTTGGGGGGGGTGGGGGTTGAACTACTGATCAATGCGTAATGAGTAATGAAAGCCTCCAGATGCATTAGCACTATTTGGCAATTTCAATTAATGTTATGGTGGTTGTCTTAAGTCTTTCCAGAAAATGGTAGCACGGAAAGAGTATGGAAGACTTGAAGAGATTGAGTATATCTTTTGACAAAATCGAAAGTAGAGGCCGTTTTACTAAATCACGGATGGTGTCCAAGTTGTTCAATAGGTCTTTTGTAGTTTTCTATGCACAATATATCTATTGTAGGGGTCTAGGTCATCACTGACATAATTTTCAATGTCTCGTGGTGTCGTGGATTGGGCCTCAAAGCATCTGAGAAAAAAAACGTGATGTTAAATGTTGAAACCGAAGGGTCAGTTATCTGCAGAACGGAAGGTGATATGTTGTCAAAAATACGGGGTTTTATTTTGAATTACACATATAATGAATCAACTTACCTGCAAAAATCATCAAAATCTATGAAGCAAGTTTGAGTAAGTTGCATTTCCACGACAAAATTATTACAAAGTGAAAGTAACGAAGAACTCGGGACCCACGTGACCGATTTTCAAAAATATTATAATAATCTGTTTTAATTTGATCATTCTCTATATTGTTCAAAAAAACAAGAAAAAATATTTTTAAAATATGGAAAAATTTTAAAAAATTAATTTTTTGGAAAACGAAAGCTAGACCTCTATTTTCGAACAGAAGTGTCGCCGAACGCAAAACTGGTAATTTTACACATTACAGATATAGGCCTATTATACCTGAAAAATTTCGTTTCCCTCCTCAAAATCATCTCTGAGAAACACTCCGTGGACAAAACTATTTTAAAAACCGGAAGTCCTATATCTCCACCGGAAGTGAAG
The DNA here is from genome assembly GCA_903981925.1 of Ostrea lurida. Classification (NCBI taxonomy): domain Eukaryota; kingdom Metazoa; phylum Mollusca; class Bivalvia; order Ostreida; family Ostreidae; genus Ostrea; species Ostrea lurida. Next base: position 678 of record CAJDSM010054607.1, on the reverse strand, counting down.
GTTTCAAAAAACGGAATTTGATAAATACCTTATATAAAGAACAACTTACTTGTTGTGAAAAATCATAAAAATCAATCAAACGTTTTGTTGAGTTAATTTCATTTTAAAAAGGGGAAAAAAATAATAATAAGAACAATACAACACTATAAGTCTGGTCGTTGTTAGACGGAAAGACCTTAATAATAAGAAACAATACAAACACTAAATAAGGTCTTCCGTTGTAGGACGGAAGACCTTAATAATAGCAAGAAAAAAATTAAGAATAACAATAAGCGTCTTCCCGTTGGAAACGAAGACCTTAACTAGAAACTCATTACGAGTAATGAGGAGGTCTTCCGTTACACTGAACTTTCCCTGATGAAATTATTTCTATATAGTGTGTGACATGAATCACGAAGAATAGAACCGAAACACTCTCTTTTTAAGGCTAGAATATGGCCTCTAAAAAATGAAAGTCTTTTTGAAATTGACGGAATTTGGATGTTTTCGACATCCCATGCAGTGAACTGGTTTTAATAATTTTCAAAAGAAATCTAATAAATTGTGAATATTCTTTCTATTTGATATAAAAATTTTTTGAAAATTCCCATTTCTTTATCACTTCCTTCTTACTACCGTAATGTTTTCGTGTCAAATATATTTAAACTTATTTCATATTTTCTACAATTCAATTTATCA